>CAKNYM010049865.1:199603-252077 GCA_932195095.1 Andricus curvator
TATAAATATAAATATAAATATAAATATAAATATAAATATAAATATAACTATAAATAAAATAAATAATAACACAATAAATAATAAGTAAATACAACCATAGTACTTCGCAGCGGTATTTCTACTTATTTTAATAAATTTTTAAGATTTACAAAGACTTCAATGGATTTCAAGAGATTTTAACAAATTTCTAAGGAACTTTAGGGAAAAAATAAATTTTATTTTAAGGGATTTCTACGGATTCAAACAATTTCAAGGGATATGGAAGAAATTGAAACTCTTAAAGGAATGAAATTTTTTTGGTCATTCTAAATAGATAGGCACATTGCATATAGAGGATAGAGCCTTATGGTTCCAATCCAAGATAAAAAGATTTTGTGTTATAGTGAATGGTTTGTGCACTTGCCAGCAATTATCTACTATATTAGCTCTTGATGTTAGCAAGAATCTAGAATTTGAAAATATGTAATGATTTATGCAGCTTTATATTGAACGGTAAATTACTTCCGAAGTACTTCATAATATACTTTTTTTCAAACGCAATTTCATGACGAAGCTTAATGAGAAGTGGTTTAGTCATAAGATTATTTGCATAGCATAAGTGTAGAAGAAATTTAGGGCGCAGTTGGTTAACCAACAGGTCAACAGTTTTTAAAAAATTGTATAAAATGGTAACGAGCTTTGGGTTTTAACGCAAGTAAGTAGTAAATACTCATTTTTTTAAATACCTTTCGTTTCAGGTGAATATTTAAAGCAGAATATAGTATAAAAATTGCACATTGTAATTTATCGATTAAATAAAATATGTAAGCAATTATTGGCAACAGTAGTATAGTTTTGTTACTGATTTTGTAATAAATTAAAGTAGATGCAAGTTAATTTCTTACTTCATATTTAAAAATAAGAATTTCATTCAGATTGTGAAATTATTTTGTCAAATACTGGAAAATACTTTTGTTACAAATATAGACAATAAAGTAGGCAATTTACAACTTTAGGGCTAATTTCGACTATAATATAGTTAGGATAAGTTCTTTATTTTTCATTTATGAGTAATTTTATTTACCTTTTCAAATGATGAAATTTCTATAAAGTAAGTGTATTCAACAATAATATAATGTAGATTTATGTAGAATTGTATAGGATTTGATAGATTTCATGATTAACGGGTCATTCTTATAAATATAAAAATGTCCATTGTTAATTAAATTTGAATTTATATTTCAGCTTGTCAAACACATTATGGAAAAGACATAGAGGGATTGAAATTTTCTGTTTTACTAGTTATTGGACAAATAAACAAATAACAAATAAAGATTTTTCAGTCATGAAAGAAAAAAAAGTTAATCTAAATTGTTGAACCATCAAGATAGAAGACGGATTTTTTGTACAAAAATTGAATTTTCAACAAGAAAATATAAATTTTCAGCAAATAATTAATTTTCAACAAAGTAATTGAACTTTTACCCACGTAGTTGAATTTTCAATTAAAAAAGATCAATTTTCAATAAAATAGTAAAACTTTCCACCAAAGAGATGAATTTTCAACTAAAAATAGGAATATTCAATAAAAAATAATTTCTTAACAAAGTGGTTCAACCAAAATTGTTAAACAAAATAGTTGAATCTTCAGGCAAAGGAAATTAATTTTCAACCAAACAGTTGCATTTTTATCCAAGAAAGATGAAATTTCTACTGAGACAGATGAATTTTTAAATGAAAATGAAAAATTTTCAAAAAAATAGTTGAATTTTTAACCAAAAAAGATTTCATTTGACTTTTCAACACAAAAATATGAATTTTAAACAAAAAGTAAATTTTCTACAAATATACTTGAATTTTCAACCCAAAAAGATGATTTTGAAAAAAAAACAATTGAATTTTTAACCAAAAAGGATGACTTTTTACCAAATTTTTTGAACTTTCAACCAAATAGTTGCATTTTTATCCAAGAAAGATGAAATTTCAACTAAGGAAGTTTTAACCCAAAAGGACTTATTTTCAACAAAACAGTTGAATTTTCAACCAAAAGGATGACTTTTTACCAAAATTTTTTAACTTTGAACCAAACAGTTACATTTTCATCCGAAAAAGATGCATTTTCCACTGACATAGATAAATTTTTAAATCAAAAATAGAAATTTTCGAAAAAATTGTTGAATTTTCATCCAAAAAAGATTTTAGTTCACTTTTCAACACCAAAATATGAATTTTAAACAAAAAGTAAATTTTCTACGAAAATAGTTGAAGTTTTAACCCAAAAAGAAGAATTTTCAACAAACCGGTTGAATTTTCAACCAAAAAGCATGACTTGTTAACAAAACTTTTGAATTTTTAAACAAATAATAAAATTTATAACTAAAAAGATAATCTTCAGGAGGAATCAACCGCAAAAAAAAAGAAATAGAAATAGAAATACAAGGCAAATACATTACTAAGAAGAATATCGTATCAGGGTTATTCAAGTCTATTTTTTGACAGCTTCATTTTTTGCAATTAAATAAACAAGCAGCTCGTAAAAAAATATTAACAAATTCTACACAATAGTAAATATTCCAGATACGTCCATTTTTTTTATTTTATTTTTTTTATTTTATCACCAAAAGTCAAAATGTCAAAATCGATAAAAATAAATGAATAAATAAATAGATTCCATATACGAAACAACTGTTGTAGAAGAAATAATTGTAAAAATGTTCAAATATAAGAACTACGAATTTGAAAAAATACCAATGTCAAAAAAGAAACATTAAAAACTTCATTTATACAAAAGTTTCCAAATTTGGAAGCTACACCATTTTCTTGAATTAAAAATATTTTATTATTGTTATAACTGGACGGAAGATATAAGTTGTCAAAACTCTACTTGACACTCCAAGACTTTAGGATAGGCCAGAAATTTCTGAAAATTTCGTATAACGTTCAAGAAAATTATTATTTTTTTATAATTATCGTCTTAAACGTTGTTTAAAATTTGTTGGTCTGTTCTAAAAGTCTTAACATTCAAGTAAAGTTTTGACAACTCATTTTTTCCGTGAGCAATAACCAATTTTCAATCATTGATCATAAATGATTTTGGTAACTGAATCGTGAATGTAAACTTGATCAAGAAATAGAAAAACATTTTGTTTTTTCTCCTTTTATCAGCTTAATGTTCGTTTATCTCGAATTCGGTTCATACATTTTTACCTTCTGGTTTCCATTAGACGGAAATCCGATAACAGATTCGTTTCCTGCAATAGGTATAGGTATCGAAACCCCATGAGATTTTATAGCTAACATCGAAGAACAGTCTTGTATCTTGTATTGCTTATTGGATAAAGAACACCGAAATCAATCTCCATCAATTTCATTGTCATCTTGACATTTTCCCTTCAATGCTAATATAAAATTTTTTAAATAACACCACAAAATCTTCGTTTTATATCAATCCAAAAACTGATGCGAATTGTATCACATTTAAATCATAATTTAATTACTAATAATAAAATCGACAAGTGTTCGCAGCATGAAGTTGGTTCGCAGAGAAGCTTTTGTATTTTTTTTATTCTAGTTTTTTTTTTATTTGTTCGTTTTTTTATTTAGAGGATTTAATGTTTAGAATTACATAAGTTTCAATAAAAATAATTAGCTGAAAAAAGAAAGGTTGATCAGCTTTCATCTTTAAACTTCCAACATTATATTATTTAAAGCGATGATTCGTTTAAAACTAAACAATCTTGAATTCAAAGCATATAACGAAACGTGGAAAATGGTTTATTTTTATTTTTAAATCTTTCAAAAAGGTATTGTTTGAAAACAATTATATTTTATAGTTGAAAAAAAAAATTAAAACCAATGATCAATTCAATAATGAATTTTAACCAGAAATGTCCTCATCGATTACTTGAATACACGGTTGAAATTAAATTATTTTAAAACTACAAACTTTATATAATTTAATAATTCCCAATTCAAAGTCTTTGATATTAAATAACCTGTAAATGAGAAATACTTAAAATTGTACTCTTTTAAAGTCTTGGAGGCTATAAAAATTGAGAGATTTTCATTATCAGGTTTAACATTTTAAATAATTTCATTACTTAGCATTTAAAACTGAAAAATATTCAATTTCACAAATTAAAAATGGACCAGTCTCAAATCGAGAACGGTTTAAATTGAAAATTTTTGAATTTGAATCACTAAAAAATGGTACAACATCAAATTTAAAGCCTCCAAACTAAAAATTTACAGCTTTCAAACTTAAAATAACAAATTTTCATTTTTTTTTAAATTAAAAGTTTTATATTTAAAGCAATGAAAATTCGGCAGATTCACTGATTTCCTGAAAATCTCTGAATTCCTTGAATTCTCAAAAATCCTTGATAAATCCTTGCAATTCTCTAAATTCTATGAAATCCTTGAATTAGAATTTCTCTGAATTTCTGAAGTTCCTTGAATTCTCTAAATCCCCTAAATTCCTTAAATATCCTGAATTCTCTAAATTTCTTGAATTTCCTAAGTGCTCTCAAATTCTCTGAATTTCCTGTAATTCTTGAATATGCAGAATTCTCTAAAAATCTGTAATACTTTGTATTTCCTGAATTCCTTGAATATTCTAAATTCCTGAAATTTTTTGAAATCTCCAAATCTCCTGTATTTCTTCAATCTTCTGAATTCCCTGAATTTATAGAATTTCTTGAATTCTTTCAATTCTTCTGAATTCCTCGTAATTATTTGAAATATATTGAAGTCCTTTGAATTCAGGGAGTTCTATCAGAATTTAAGAAATTCCACGAATTCAAGGAATTCAGATACAGGAATTCATGGAATTCAGATAAGTTTCTTTGAAATCCTGAAATTCCTTGAATTCTCTAAATCCCCTAAATTCCTTAAATGTTCTGAATTCTCTTAATTCCTTGAATTTTTTAAATGCTTTAGAGAATTTCTTGAATTCTTTCAATTCTTCTGAATTCCTCGGAATTCTTCGAAATATATTTAAGTCCTTGGAATTCAGGGAGTTCTAAGAATTCAAGAAATTCCACGAATTCAAGGAACTCAGATAATTCTCTAAAATCCCTGCGATTCTCGAAATTAAATGAAATCCTTGAATTAAAGTTTCTCTGAATTCCTGAAATTCCTTGAATTCTCTAAATCCCCTAAATTCCTCAAATATTTTGAACTCTCTTAATTCCTTACATTTTTCGAATGCTCTCAAATTCTTTGAATTTCCTGTAATACTTAAATATTCGGGATTCTTTGAAATCCTGTAATATTCTGAATTACCTGAATTCCTTGAATATTCTAAATTCCGGAAATTTTTTGAAATCTCCAAATCCCCTGTATTTCTTCAATCTTCTGAATTCCCTGCATTTATAGAATTTCTTGAATTCCTTCAATTCTTCTAAATTCCTCGGAATCCTTTGAAATATATTTAAGTCCTTGGAATTCAGGGAGTTCTAAGAATTTAAGAAATTTCACGAATTCAAGGAATTCAGATAATTCTCTAAAATCCCTGCAATTCTTGAAATGCAATGAAATCCTTAAATTAAGTTTCTCTGAATTCCTGAAATTCTTTGAATTTTCTGAATCCCCTAAATTCCTTAAATATTCTGAATTCTCTTAATTCCTCAAATTTTTTGAATGCTCTCAAATTCTCTGAATTTCCTGTAATTTTTAAATATTCAGAATTCTTTGAAATCCTGTAATATCCTCAATTCCCTGAATTCCTTGAATATTCTAAATTCCGGAAATTTTTTGAAATCTCCAAATCCCCTGTATTTCTTCAATCTTCTGAATTCCCTGCATTTATAGAATTTCTTGAATTCCTTCAATTCTTCTGAATTCCTCGGAATCCTTTGAAATATATTTAAGTCCTTGGAATTCTGGGAGTTCTAAGAATTTAAGAAATTTCACGAATTCAAGGAATTCAGATAATTCTCTAAAATCCCTGCAATTCTTGAAATTCAATGAAATCCTTAAATTAAAGTTTCTCTGAATTCCTGAAATTCTTTGAATTCTCTAAATCCCCTAAATTCCTTAAATGTTCTGAATTCTCTTAATTCCTTGAATTTTTTAAATGCTTTAGAGAATTTCTTGAATTCTTTCAATTCTTCTGAATTCCTCGGAATTCTTTGAAATATATTTAAGTCCTTGGAATTCAGGGAGTTCTAAGAATTTAAGAAATTCCACGAATTCAAGGAACTCAGATAATTCTCTAAAATCCCTGCGATTCTCGAAATTAAATGAAATCCTTGAATTAAAGTTTCTCTGAATTCCTGAAATTCCTTGAATTCTCTAAATCCCCTAAATTCCTCAAATATTTTGAACTCTCTTAATTCCTTACATTTTTCGAATGCTTTCAAATTCTTTGAATTTCCTGTAATACTTAAATATTCGGGATTCTTTGAAATACTGTAATATTCTGAATTCCCTGAATTCCTTGAATATTCTAAATTCCTTAAATTTTTTGAAATCTCTAAATCCCCTGAATTTCTTCAATCTTCTGAACTCCCTGAATTCATATAATTTCTTGAATTCCTTCAATTCTTCTGAATTTATCTGAATTCTTTGAAATATTTCTAAGTTCTCGGAATTCAGGAAGTTCTAAGAATTTACGAAATTCCAAAAATTCGAGGAATTCAAATAATTCAGGTCATTTAGATGAATTTAGATATATCTCAGAATTCAGAAGATTTCAATTGATTTCAAGGAAGTTAAAAGAATTCAAAAGGATTTGAAAGAGTTTGAAAGCATTTTAAAAAATTCAAAAGAATGAAAAACCATGAAAAGATGAATCTTTTTGAGGTAGCTTTTTTAATTTTCCAAAACCTTTTCCACATTTATCCGTGAAAAAATAAAAACATTTTGCTTGAAAAATAAAACCATGCGTATAATATTGCTATAATAAATATGTGTAATGATATCAGTAATAATAGTACATTAGGTTAGTTCATATAATTCCTTTTTTGCATTAAAAATTAAATAAATGCTTTAATTTTAAAAATAATCGTAAAAGCTTCACAGAGGTGATGTAACACGAAGGCTTAACATTTTATTTTATAAATGAATTCACCCTTAAAATCGCCAAATCTCCCCCCATAAGACACTGTAAACTAATTTTGAAGTGTCTTTTCTGAATTTCATAAAAAATTATATTTTCTTCATCCGAAATAATAGTGCCAAACTCTTCTATAAAGATTTTACAAACAAAAATTAGAAAAAATGTCGTTAATTGTTTGCTTTAATAACTATTCCAAATTTTTATTAAATGGTTTGAAACCTTTTGGAAAATCTTCTTTTTAATCCAAAAGTAAAATATAATTCGGGAAAGACCCAAAATATTTTATATTTTCCCCCAAGAAACAAAAAAATAAAAGTTTGTGAAAATTACGTTCATAATTGATTCTATTCTTGTTCTGTGAAAACGACGTATACAAACGTATTTTGAGGTGCTGATTACGAATATAACCTCAAAAATATTCTTAAAATGAAGTTTTCAAGATGAATGCGAATTTTTTTTATCAAATCGCTAAAAATAGCAATTACTGGTCATTTTTCGAGCTTTCGAGTTCATAAACATTTTTAAATTATTAATGAAGTAACATTAATTAAAAATATTATTACTTAAATATTGATTATAGCAATTTTTAATGTTTAATATTAGAATATTGCAAATAATTCGACTTTTGAATATTAAAATTAATCAACAATTAGTGAAATTTATTAAAATCTATTAATGGTTAACATTAACAAAATCATTGATCGATTCATACTTCTTTCAATATCATACATTTCTTCTTATATTGTTTCTTTCTAAAATGCATTAAAAAAAAATTGTAAAACAAAATTGTTGATTATTTTTGTGTTTTTTTCAGAAAAATACAAATGTTCTTGAACAAAATGTATTGAAGTGAATGTAAAGTGATTATAATTTCGTGGAAAACGAGAAACGTTGGAAAAAATAAGTTACTACAAAATTCTTTTCGATTATTCTTGTATTGTTTGACAAAAATACTATAAAGGACTATAAAGGAGGTTTTTCAAAGGATTTAAACCATTTGCTTAAAAATTTGGAAAAGTCATCAAAGTTAACAATCAACCAAATATTTAACAGTATACAAAAAGCGCAACCAAGATTTTATTTTAATAATGTTTGTGCATGTAGACTTATAATAATTTAAAAACATTTTTCATTAGAAAAACAAAAATTTCCAGATTTCCTCAGGAAGAATTTGGCCATTGAAAATAACTAAAAATTATATGACAAAACGGAATGATAGTCGCAGCTTCGAAATATGAATAACTCATTGACCTTCTTCATTCGCATGAAAAGCTCAAGTTGGCAAAATATGTTGCTTTATCAAAATTTTTTTTGAAAAAGACAGTTCGAGTCACTTCTAGCACAAGTGAGTATTTACTTAATTGGATGGCCATTCAGGATTTATTGAAGAAACTAGTGGTTCGATTTAATTGCAAAAAAAAAGTTCAGGTCAATATATTTCTTATTCATTCATTTGATAAAAGTTGGGAATCATTAAAATTTCATAAGGCATTAAAAAGTGATAAAAAAATGTTTATATACCATTAAACCATTTCCCTTTCAAGGTAGGCGTGACACTACCCGATTCGGGTAGTGTTTCTAGGTTTTTCTTGTAGTTATAAATAACTACAAGTGTGGGCTCAACCACACCCACGATGTGCCAACAGCACTCATGTCAGTATTCTTGAATGGTCACCCATCCAAGTACTAACCGCGTCCAACGCTGCTTAACTTCAGTGATCTGACGAGAACTGGGGTTTTCAGCGTGGTATGGCCGTTGGCATAGTTTAGAATCTAAAAATACTGCTAAGATCAAACATTTAAATTTAGAAGCATTTGAGCCTAAGACTGAACATTAGGGTGGTCCAAAAATGCATTGGAAATTTTTTTTCGAATTTTTACGCATATCGCCCGGAAATTTTTTCGAATTCAGAAAAAAATAGATCAGTTTTTTTAATGATATTGAGAGATGGTTCAAAAGAATCGTTGAAACAATATATGATTGTTTTTAGCAATTTTCTCTTAAAATACAGATAGAAAGTCGAGGTTTTTTAAAAACATTTTCCACTTTTTGTCCAATTTTCAATTAGAGTGAGATTATAGCTAATTAATATTAACAAAAATAATGGTTTAAACAATGTATTATTATTGTAAATTATATTCTCTCTGAATAATGCTACAAATTGCGGTTTTTCTGAAATTTTCAACTTTTTATACACTTTTCATTTAAAGTGAGTTAATATCTAATTCGATTTAGAAAAAATTATGTTTAAACAAATTATTACGGTTTATAACTATCTCCTCCTATAGTATTGCTGGATATAGTTTCAGGTTTTTTTGTTGTTGAAAGTTTCAACTTTTTGTTCACTTTTCACTTGAAGCAAGTTAACAAACGTTATTGTTTGAATAATTTATTATTATTACCTTCTCCTATAGTAGTGCCAGATAACTGCGGTTTTTTCTAAAAATTTTAAGTTTCTGACCACTTTTCACTTACTTAGTAAGGTAATAATTAATGCAAGTTTAAAAACATTATTGTTTAAATAATTTAATATAATTTATAACTATCTTCTCCTATAGTAATACTAGATAGATAGTAATAAAATAGTAATAAAATCTAGCAAACCTCATTGCTTAAACAAATTATTATTGTTTATAACTATCTTCTTCTATATTGATGCTAGGTAGTTGTGGTTTTTTTCTGAAATTTTTGTTTACTTTTCACTTAGCTGAGTAATATTTATTATTACTATTAAAACAGAAAGTTGCTGTTTTTCTGAAATGTTTAACTCTGCTTTGCCTTTTTAGTTATTATTATTATACCATTAAGCCATTTCCCTTTCGGGGTAGGCGTGACTTGCTCGGTTGGAAAAATGGTTGAATTGGTGTAGATTATATAGGTATAAGTTAGATAGATATATAGGTGTAAAGTATGTAGGTATATAGGTGTTAGGTATATATGTTTTAGATTGATCTGGAATTCTCGTGTCATTTATTCAAATGACACGTTTATTCCGCAACACTGCTCCGACCCAGGTTGCTGATCAATCTCTCTAGCGATCACCCCAAGTGAAGAGCCTCACAAAATTGTTATGTATGGTTCCCCACTTGGGCCCATTAGATTCCAAGGTCTTTGTTTCAGGCTTCATTCATTCTATTGTCACTCTGTTTACAAACTATTTGTCGCCACACTTTTCTCTTCTGGCATACTACTCTAGCTTCCTTCACGTCCATGCATTTTTTCATGCAAGCTCGTGTGTTTCTATGGCTTCTTACGTCTCTTCGGATTAATGTCTCATTTACCGATTCTAACCATTCTTTCGGCGGTCTACCTCTCGGCATTCTGCCATTTACTTTACCTTTGTACACTTGTTTGGTCAGTCGCTCATCTTTCATTCTTTCAAGATGACCGAACCATCTTAACTGATTTCTTTCCCATGTGTCAACTATTGTCTCTTTTGCACCACATTCTTTGAGGATTGTCTCGTTTCGGACTTTATCCATCAGTGTTTTCCCGCATATTATGCGCAGAGGTCTCATGCCGATCGCGTTAATTTTACTCCTGTCCTTTTCTTGACATGTCCATGTTTCGCTACCGTATAGTACAGTCGGTATGAATATAGAATTATGTATGGCCATTTTAGCTTTTTTTGATATGTTTTTATTTGTTAGGATGGACCCTGCTCTACCGATAACCTGCTTACCCTTATTTATGCGCCTATCTAGCTCCCCATCTATTTTTCCGTCGCTAGTGAATAGACTACCTAGGTATACGTACTTGTCAACTTGTTCTAATCTCTCATCATTTAGGACAATGTTGCACATTGTTTTCTCACTCTTCCCCTCAAACACAATGATTTTTGTTTTATTTACGTTAATTTTGAGTCCCATGTCCTTCATGCTTGTATGAAGTTTATTCAACATTCTTTGCAAGTCCTCGACTGATTCTGCCATAACAATCTTGTCATCTGCGAAAGCTAACCCACGTACCTTAACTGTTTGGAGATCTACACCTTCTTCGTCGAAGAGTGCAGTTCTTAGACACTTATCCATGAATATGATAAATAGCCACGAGGACATAACACATCCTTGTTTCACGCCTTGCGTAATATCGAACCAGTCACTCAGTTTCCCGTTTACCCTTACGCTCGCTTTACTACCTGTATATATTGTTTTTATTGCTTGCAGGAGTCCTCCATTTACTCCGTATTCTTTTAAAACTTCCCAAAGTTTACTTCTATTTACCGTGTCAAATGCTTTTTCTAGGTCAATAAATGCACAGAAAACTTTCTTTCCTACTCTCAAGCTTTTTTCTGTGATCTGTCTTAGGCTAAATATCTGATCTGTACATGATCTTCCTGGCATAAATCCACTTTGGACTTCCCATATTTTTTCTTCTGTGATTTCCATTACCCTACGAATAAGTATTTTTGCACGGAGAAAAATGGATGTTTAAATGTAGATGTTCAAAGGGTAAGATTGTTCCGCCTAACATGCAGATATTCATGCCAAACATCTACTATCTTTTTGAGATGTTAGGCGTAAAAATATTTTTATGTTAAACTGTAACATATTCAGATGTTAAAATCATCTGAACGCATGCGCATTGCGCATTCGAATTTCACGACTATATTTGACGGCTATATAATTTCGATATTACAATCATGAAATATTACAATTTTTGCACATTTTAAAAGAATCAAAATTAGCTATCCTTAATTAAAATTGTATAACGGCTTTTGTCTGTCTACACGACGGAACAATGTTCTTAAGTTTGAGGTTATATTGACTCGAACACCTTTGAACATTTGACACGTGATTTGACAAAATGTTTGTGAATTTATAATAACATATGAGTTTAAGTAACCTCAAATAGATAGAATTTTAAATGCAGATTACATATTATTCGTTCTCAGCTTACTTACCCCGTTTTTATTTTTTATTTTCAATGCAAAATATTAAACATAACCTCAGCTAGACTGAATGTATTATCTGATCGGCATTTTATACCCTGTATCTGTTTTTCGTTCATGTACGAAAATTCAAGTTTAGTTTTAAATTCACAAATAAGTTATCAATTAATTCCTCAAATGCTCGGAAATAAGTAAATTCCTCAAATATTTACAGCCGTTAGTTGACATAAACATACATGTAATATTTCGGATATTTCACGTTGAACATTTTGGATGTTTCAGAGTAACATCTCACTTTTGAATATCTACAGATCCTAACTTTGAACATCTAGATTGCTGTCCTATAGTTAAACATAAAATATGTTAACCCTGAAGATCTAGATGTTACGTTTAAACATCCATTTTTCTCCGTGTGAGTATATTTTACTTACGGTACTTAGTAGGCTGATACCTCTGTAATTGCTGCAGTTGCTTTTGTCTCCCTTTCTTTTGTATATTGGTACGATAATCGCTTTTCTCCAATCGTCTGGGACTTTTCCTGTCTCGATACACAAATTTATCAATTCGCACAACCTGTGAGGCATGTACTCGCCACCGTATTTAAGCATTTCAGCGCTAATACTGTCTGCACCAGCAGCCTTACCGTTTTTCAAATTCTTTATTATGTCTCTGACCTCAGTGACACAGACTTTTTCAATTGGGTTTTCTAATGCATTTTGTTCTATGTCGCAGTTTTGTTGTCCTATATCTTCACCTCCTAATAGTTCTTTAAAAGAGTCTTTTAAAGCGTCTACTATCCCGTCTATATCATATAGCATTTCACCTTTGCTGTTTCTCATGCTCGCAAACTCTGTATTTTTACTTTCCTTCAACTGTTTATATAATAGTTTCATCATTCCTTCAAAGCTGTTTTGTATTTTCCTCTCTTCTTCTGTTCTGATTTTCTCTTTACTCTCTTTGACTAGTCGTTTAACTTTTCTCTTTTTGTGTCTGTAATCATTTTTAAGTCTATTTCTCTCCTCATCGCTAATACCTGTAATGTGCAACGTTCTGTCGTGCGCTTCTTTCTTTTCTTTTTGGGCTGCCGCAATTTCATCATTCCACCACGCATCGCCAGACTTTCTCCCTACCACTGCCGTACCACACACTTCAATCGCACTTTTAACAATGGTATCCCGTAATAAAGACCACGCGCCCTCTATATCTTTATTGCTCGTAAGCGCTTCCCAAGTTGCCCTATCTATGCGTTCGCTTAACTTATTTTGAAACTCTATTCGCACTTCCGGTTTCTGTAAATTTTCAATCTTTATTCGAGTTTGTTTCGTTTTTTCTGTTCTCTTTCTTTTCCATCCCCGGCCTAAGTTTATTTTAGAGATTAAAAGATAATGATCAGTATTGCATTCGGAACCCCTCATGACTCTTGTATCTTTGACTAGTTCTCTTAGTCTTTCATCCGCAATAACGAAGTCAATTACACTGCGGTTATTTCCTTTACACTAAGTGTACGTGTGGATCATTTTATGTCGAAACCAAGTATTGGTAATAAATAGGCCCTTTTCTAAGCATAAGCTAACTAATTTTTCCCCGTTATAATTTTTTCTTGGATCCCCAAATTTACCTAGTACTCTTTCTGTATCTGTATCCTGACGTTGAACGCCGACCCATCCGTTCATATCTCCTAGCAGAATTATTCTTTCACCTTGATCGCAAGTACTTATTGTGTCATTTAAAGTGTCTCAGAAAGCGTCTTTGACTTCTCGCGGCTCACTGTCAACTGGGGCGTAGCACGCTATGATAAATAACCTTCTGATTCCTACCTTCAGTCTAGCCCACAACAATCTGGGAGATACAAAATCATGATCTTTGAGATGCTGTCTTGCTTTTTCATTCATAATTAAACCGACCCCTTGACTACGATTTGATTCACTACCTACGCCTGACCACATTTCAAAACCGCCTTTCAACACCCCATTTTCTATGTTTCTACTTTCGCAACCCTTTTTCTTTGTCTCAGGTACACATAAAATATCTAGTTTCCTTGCATGCATAGTTTCTCGTAGTTCTCTTATTTTAAGGTCATTCACTCCTCTAGCATTCCAGACACCCAGTCTCCATTCATCGCCTGAAACTCGACCTTTACGTTTACCGTGTGTATGCATTTCGTCAATCCAAGTTTCAGTCCATTCCGAGGCTACTTTATTGTTTGTATTATTCATGTTTAGATTGTACACCCAACTATCACCTTTATGCGCGAAATTTGTTTTGCGAGCCGAAATCATGTCCAAGTTAAGTGATTATTCGTCGTACGGTGGATAGTCTATCTGTAACGTCAGTCCCACCAATACTTCTGTTACTGTGTGTGTGTGTGGGGGGGGGGGGGGTGAGGATAGAGAAAGGAAACCGAGAGTCTCAATTGGTTGGTGATTTATGCTGAGAAGGTTACCAGCCTTCAGCAGCGTTGTATTTGATAGGAGTTAATATGTACCCAAAGCCGAATCCTGGCCTACCTCTAAAACATGAGCCAATAAGTCAATAAGTTATGAAGAAGTAATAAACAAAAATTCGCCAGAATCATATTTCAAACAATCTTTTTCTTTTTTGCGAATATATTTTTCTGAAATAAAACAGATAGTTAAAATATGCGTCAAATTTTTTTACACGGATCCCAGGGATTCCCCGCAGGGTGTCTCCAGGGAATCTCCAGAGAAGAAGGGGGAGGGGCTGATATTAAAATATGTGCAATACCAAATTTTTCTTTTACGATTTGCAATAAACTTCTTGTTGTAATTTAAAAAAAAAATTTTTACAAATTATTTACAGACCTAGTCCTCCTACCTACTTGTGTAAGATACCTCTTTTCTTTAAATTAATTTTTTTTAATTGGGAAAAGAGCAGAAATGATTCACTTAAAACAATACAATACTATTTATAAAATGCTTCTTGTTGAGGTTCACTTATTATTTCTTCATAAATAAAAAGGCAAAGCAAAAAAGGCATTACTTTGAGAAAAAATAGTTATAAATAATAAGCAAATGTTTAAATGAGCATTTTTGTTGACTTGCATTAATTATAACTTTACTAAGTAAAAAGTGGGTGAAAAGTTGAAAATTTCAGAAGAAATCGCAACTATCTAGCATTAATGAAGAAGAAGATAGTTATAAACAGTAATAATTTCTTTAAATAATCATTTTTGCTAAATTGAATCAATTATTGACTCACTTCAAGTGAAAAGTAGACAAATAATTGAAAATTTCAGAAAAAAACAGCAACTTTCTAACATTATTCAAATTGAATATCATTATCAATAATGATAAATTATGTAAACAATTACTTTTGTTCATTATAATCAATTATTTATCTTACTGTAATTGGAAATTAGGCAAAAAGTGGAAGATTTTTGAAAAAACTTCAATTTTCTATCATTATTCTAAGAGAATATTATTAACAATAATAATAAGTTATTTAAACAATTATTTTTGTTAACAATAATGAAGTATTAACTTACTCTAATTGAAAATTGGACAAAAAGAGGAAAATTTTTGAAAAAAGCGCGACTTTTATTATAAGAGAAAAAGGCTCAAAACAATTATAAATTGTTTAAACAATTTATTTAAACATCTAGTTATCAGTATAAAGTAATATGTTATATATTGAAAACAATTTGCATTGAAAAAACGCAAAAATATAATAATTAGCGCCAAAAACTTGTAAACCCCATTTTTTCACTTTTGGGTTTCTTTTTGGGACCCTATAAAACAGACTTATGGGGGTAATATTTGAAAAGCAATATTTCATTGGTATTAAATAGCTGATTGTGAAGAGAAATGTTGTGTTTCAACTCGATTTACCTGAAACTGACGATTCTGAATACAATTTACAAAAAAGTCTTTTTTTCTTATGGGAAATGCATCTTAAATTTCATGGGACTTGCGGAACCTCGAAATATTGTTTTTTTTTCAAAACAAAAAAACGCATTCATTTCTTTGTGGGTTTGAACGAAGAGGGAGATATGCAAGAAAACTAGAAAAAAAATTGGACCACCCTATTGAACATTGATAATTTTCTTTAAGAAATAAGCACAAAGAATATGTTGAAAATAATAGTTACATTTTTTATAATAACGTTTAGAAATGTACCTTTGATATCAATTGCTGTGCGCCTACGATCTAATTATTATTCATAATTTAATGGAGCAACTTCATCATCCGGGCGAAATATCAAAGCCTTTGTTCCAGGTGCATTGTTGGGTGGAGTTTGTCAAGAATGAGATACGGGTATTTATAAAAGAAAAATCAATAGAAATAGTTCAAAACTAGGTCAGTGTTTAATTTCACATTTTTTTATTTTTTTATTGCATTTTTATTCAAGCTATCCGTGTTTTATTAGTAAATTCATAGTCTCGTTAATTGAGCCGCTGGATAGTGTAAGGACATATAAAATTCACATGGCCGTTCCGGTTGACCCCTGTTATCTTTAAAATCGATTTTGAAAATTAAATTTTTGAAACATATGGCTTTGTAGGAAATTTCATGGCCATATGTTTCAAAAATTTCATTTTCAAAATCGATTTTAAAGACAGCAGGCGTCAACCGGAAAGGCCATGTGAATTTTATGTACCCTTACACTATGCAGCGGCTCAGTTGTTCTATAAATTTGAATTAGTAAAAATTCAACTAATTAAATCTGTATATAGGATTTATACTGATAAATCAGTAATTTTTTAATTCTATTGATTCAAATAGTAAAATACATTTTAAGAGTTTAATCTAAACTCAAAATCGTAATGGACGTTGTATTTTCCGTGTTAGGGTCAAAAATATTTTGAATTTTTGGCGCAAACCTCTTGTATGTTCTCCCTCATCCACTTACAGGAAGGAGCCAAAAAAACGTATTTTCAAATGTATCGATAACAGTCTTCAAAATTTCTAATAATGACTGTACTCACAACATGATTTCAAGAATCAAAAACAATAATAGTTTTATAGTTTTTACTAAACTTGATTAAAATATCATGAGTAATTATTTTTTTAAATATGATAAGAATTTACATATTTTACGAATTTCGTGACTTTTTTGTACAAAGTTTGACCCGAGGGCAGAGTCTAAGAAAACAATTCCAAAAATATCTTGACAATTTAGAAAAATTCTAATTCAAATTACCCTTAAAATGAGCCAATGAATTTTGGAAAATATTTAATAGGTATTTCTGGAGTTATTATAATTTTTGGAAAACATCTAAGTTTGGCTCTTTTTGCGATATAATTTTACAAAACTGACATTTTGCCTTCAGCTTCAGCTTATTAGACGCAGAATTTTATTACCTTCCGTGCTATTAGAAAAAAAATTTCATGTTAATACATATTACAAAGATTAGGGCACTTTATCTGCAGTTAAAAAACAGGCATATATAGATCATTTTCGCAAATAACTTTTAAGCAAAAAGTTGCATTTTTAACCAAAAAGATTGAATCTCTACCAAAAATAGTTGAATTTTCACAAAAAAAAACAGGTTTCCTTAAAAAAAGAGCAAATTTTAAACAAATTGTTACATTTTCAGGCCAAAAAGACGAATTTTCTATAAAATAGTTAAATTTCCAACATAAAAATATCCATTTTCAACAAAAAAAGTAATTTTAAACTAAATAGTTGATTTTTTCACTAAACTGTTTGCTTTTTAATCCAAGAAAATGATTTCTTAACAAAAGATTTAGATAGTGGGTCTTTCAAGCAAAACCAATTTCAATTTTAAATAAAAAACAGAATTTTCGAATCAAAAGTATTGAAATTTCGACCGAGAAAGATTTCTCAGACAAGAAAGAAAAGAAAATATCAACTAAATTGTTAAATTTTCAATCCGAAAAGATGAATTCTCTGCAAAACAGTTGAATTTTCAACCCGAGAACATAAATTTTCAATATGAAAATTAATTTCCAACCAAATTGTTGAAATTTGAAGCCAAGGAGACTAATTTTACACAAAAATGTTGAATGTGCAACCCGAAAATATGAATTTTTATTAGAAAAGTTAATTTTTAATCAAAATGTTGAATTTTTAACCCAAACAGACGAATTTTATACAAAAAAGTTGAATTTTGAAACGAATGAGATTAGGTTTGAAAAAATGAAATAAAATTTCAAATCTAAAATATTTTGATGAAGTGGAAAAACGAGAAAAATAGTACAAGAGTTTTTCTATAAATATTTTAATCTATAATATATCTGCAATTTATTATCGGAAAAGTTGTTCACGCAAAAAACATGTTTCAGTCGAGAAGAAAACAAATTTTAACCAAATTGTTAAATTTTCAAGCCAGAAAGATGAATTTTCTATAAAACAGTTGAATTTCCAATCCCAAAATTGAATTCCTAACAAAAAAATTAATTTTCAACTAAATAGTTGACGTTTTACCCAAAAACGATTTTAAGTTTAAATAAAAAACAGTTAAATTCAACTAAAAATACACAGTTTTAACAAAATAGTTGAATCAGTATCCAAAACAGATTAATTTTAAACCAAACAGTTGAATTTTTAAACAAAGAAGGAGAAATTTCTTTCAAAAGAGATACATTTTTAAACCAAAAAGTCGAATTTTCAACAAAAGTGTTGAATTTTCTACCCAGGAGGATTTTCCAGTCAAAAAAGAAGAAACTTTCAACCAAATTGTTGAATTTTCAAGCCAAAAAGACGAATTCTATACAAAACTGTAGAATTTTCAATCCTAAAATATAAATTTTTATTAGAAAAGTTAATTTTTAAGCAAATTGTTGATGGATAAATGAAAAATATAAGAAATGGGTATTACTTTAATTGATTTTTGATCAAATGAAACTTATGTCAAGTGGAATTTGGGGGATATTCATGTGCCTTTGAATTTTCAACTCAAAAAGACGATTTTTTTTTTAAATTAATAACATTTAAAAAAAAGGTGAATCTTAACTAAACAGCTCAATCTGTTACTAAATTGTGAATTCTTAGGCCAAAAAGATGAATTTTCGACAAAAAATGTAGATACTTGATATGTCAACCAAAAAATATTTCAATTTAAAATAAAATAACAGTTGTATTTAAATGAAAATGACGAATTTTTAACGAAAAAGTTGAATCATCATCCAAACCTGAATAATTTTTAACCAAACAGTGGCAATTTTAAACAAAAAAGATGAAGTTTTTACCAAAAGAGATGAATTTTCGAACGAAAAAAGACAAATTTTCAACAAAAGTCTATAGTTTTCGACTGATAAAGATATTACAGTCAAGAAAGAAAAAAATTCAACTGAAAGTTAGTTTCAAACCCAAGAAAGTCCATTACAAAAAAAATTATAAAATTGTTAACCAAAAATAGTTGAATTTTGCTTCCTAATAGAGAGAGGTTTGTAATGAGCCAAATTTTCAAAAAATATGTGTGTAACTTTTTTCTGTACAACATATCTCAAAAACTAACAGAGCTATGGTAATGAAATTTGGAAGAATTGTAGCTATGTGTGAGATCCAGGTCTGATAGGATTTTGAGCTAGAACGGCCATTTAGAAGTATCTTTGTTTTTAGTTTAGAGATTTAAAAAAAATGTATCTTGTTTATATGAGAAAAACTGTTTTGATATTCAAAATACAGCAATAGGATATCTAGTGTGATTGTTCGCGTCTTCGAGACACAACGATCGACCTCTTGTTGAACATTTTATGACTCACCAGTACCGATTTATGAAGTTTAAAAGGATGATTTATTCTGTTTATATGATAAAAACTTTTTTGAGATTCGAAATACAACAATACGATATATTGTCTATTTGTTCGCATCTTCGAGACTCATCGATCGACCAATTGCTGAACATTTTATGACCCCCAAGTACCGATTTATAAAGTTGAAAAAAAATTGGTGTATTCCCTTTATATGAGAAAAACTTGTTCATAGTAGGAATACTAGAGTACTGTAGCTGACATATTTCTTTTCGTCTTCAAGACTCGTCTAATGGCCTGTTGACGAACCTTGTATGACCTTTTATCATCTAGCAACACCGATATATAAATTTAAAAAATATACTATTTATCTTGTTGATACGATAAATCTTTCTTCATATTGGAAATACAACAGTGATGTATATGATATATTTGTTCGCGTCTTCGTGACGCATCGAATGCCCAATTACAGAATTTTCCATAACCTACCATAACCTACCAATATTGTTTTTAAATTTCTGAACAGAATTATTTACTTTGTTTTTGAGAGGATTTTTTTTTCATTTGGGAATATAAGATTATTTGATGTAAATGTAAGATGCATTTGATGCAATTGTTCGCGTCTTCGAGATGCGTGAATTGACCTATTGACAATCTTCCGTTGACCATTCTTGATCAACCAATAGCGACTTAGAGAGTTAAAACAAAAAGTTACATTGCTTATATGAAGAAAGCTTTTTTTAAATTTGGAATATAGCACTACCGTAAGTTAAAAAGTTGTTCATTGTAACCGAACACATCGATTGATATTTTGATGGGCTCTCTGATTTTCTGAAAATAAGATTTTTGTAAGACAGAAACATAATCTTGAAAATTTTTTCAAATAACCATTTTTTTTCTTTTGTTAAAGAAAAACCTCCCTCTATGAGAAAGCAAATCTATTTGATACCTATGAGGAAGCAAAATTCTCATTAAATGAGCACAAATGAATACATCCATAGCACTTCTAATTTATAGACTAAAGGATAATATTTTAAATAAACAATAAATTCCATTCTTAAAACTTTAAAAATATTAGGTTTAAAATCTGGACATTTATTTTCCAGTAAACACTTTATGATTTTTGACTACACCTTGTTTCGCGTCTGTTGTTTTCGCATATCACCACTGTTCATATAACTATAAAGTTGCACTTGAAAGAATATAAATAAATAAAATATTTATTGCATTGAATTCATTTGCAATAATTCTTAACTACCGTAATGAGTAGAATCTAATTGACAGTCAGTTATATTTTACTAATTCAAATTTAGAGAGTGGTGAATATAGAAGTTTCCAAAAGTAAGAACGTTCCACATGAAAGAAGTTTTTAAAGAGTAAAAAGTTTATTATATGATTTAAAAAGATAATTTTTCATGCTTTTAAATAAAATTTCCCTCAACGAGGTTTAATAAGTGCATAATTAGTTATAAAGTGACCAATAAATTAGTGGGATATTGCAGGTAACTATGTAGACAAACTGAAGTTTTACAATTAATATGCCTTTCATCTTCATAGCTCATGAAACCATCTATTCTGATTTAATATTACCAGGAAAGATACCATCCATCATGCCTCATGAAAGTAAGGATTCTTTGAAAGAAGCTCTTTAGAAAGCACTTCATTTTTAGTACCGAGAGGGGCAAAACAAATGTGGATCAAACTTCCAAGCGTGGAATCATGATAATATTCAAGTTAGATGGTTTCTTCATTTTCATAAATTATCCAACTTGGTGTATAACTGTCGACTTTGAGTCGCTCTTCCAACTTATCCGAGATGTCCTCAGAATTATCTCGAAGTTTATATAATATAATACTACTAATAAGCTGCAATCTCATCCAACTAAATTTGTGGTTAGAGGAGAGTTATGGCAGTTGAGAACATAATTTCAAGTCTTGTTAAACAAACAAAGTTTATTACAAAAATTATGTTTTTTATTAGGAATTTTTATGGATTAAAATTCGAAGGTAACTTTTCTGCCTTGAAGTTCCAAAATCTTGAACGTTTTGGTGTTTTTGATTTTATAGAGTTGAGAGGTTTTCATTTTTGCCTCCACTTTGATTTTTCTCTCTAACATCCTTTTAGTTTTTGCAGATTGAAATTCTGCGCTCAATCTGCTTAAGTTAATTTTTTATTAATAATAATCACTCAAAGTCGTTCGAAATTGGTTTTTATAGACTTTGAGATGAATAATTAGGACAATACGTGAAGATTCATTAAACTAAACTACCCCTAAGTACTACTTTGACTCCTTAAATAACAGATCAAAAAATCAAAAAAATGGTAGATAAGGAAACTATTCTGTGCAAAGAAAAACAAATACCCTTAATAAAAAAAATCATCAAAATATCTTAAAATACGTTTTTTGACTCCCCAAAAGAACATTTGAATTTTTTTAAACTTCAGATATGAAGGAACTGCGCTGCTCTAACGAAAACAACCACCCTTAACGGAAAAAATTATGAAAATTGCCCACATGGATTGTAAAAATTCGATCTGGTCTTAAAATACGTCTTTTGACTTTTCAAAAAAGATACAACAAATTTGTTTTAATTTTAGGTAAAGAAACTACCCTACGCAAATAAATCAACCATCTTTAACAAAAAAATCGTCCAAATAGCTTAAGTAGATTGTGGAAATCCGAAATAGTCTTAAAATACTTACTTAAAATAATTAAAATATTTTGATTCCCAAAACCACACATAAAAAAAAAGTTTAATTAAAGATAAGGAAACATCAATTCTAAAAAAAACTAATAACTGGAAGGGTTAATTACTCCTGCAATCTGATTTAGACTTTTTTTGCAATCTTATGCAATTTCACGCAATTGTTTGCAATCCTTATTATTTCCTTATCATTATTTCGCGATTCTTGAAAAATTATCATAGAAAATTAGTACAAGAAAATCAGTATAGATATTAAGAATGTAAATTATTGAAAGAGTTGATGCAAAAAAATCGAGAAACTACAAACTTATGATTTTTCGATTTATTTATTTTATGGATTTTAAGCGATTTTGTCAGATTTCATAAAAATTTCACGACTTTTTAAAGATTTTCAAACATATCAAGAGGTTTCAAGGGATTCCAAAGGATTTCAACAAATGTCGAGGGACTTCCACTGCTTTTAAGATTTTTGAAAAGGATTTTGAGGGCTTTTCAAACATTTTAACAGACTAAAAAAGATTTCATTGGTTTTCAAGAGATTTAAAAAGATTTCCACGAATTTCAAGGTATTTCGAAACATTTCGAGGGTGTTTAGAGGGTTTGAAAGATTGCCAAACATTTTCGGTGATTTAAAGGGATTCCAAAGGATTCCAAGAGATTAAAAAAAGTACAAGAGATTCCAAAAAATTAACGAGTATTTCAAAAGATTTCAAAATATTTCTACTGAACTTTGGAGAATAAATTTAATTTAATTAAATTTGAAGGGATTTCTAGCGATTTAAAATATTTCAAGGGATTTTAACGAATTTCGCAAAATTGAAGAATTTCAAGATTTATAGGGATTTAAACAGTTTTTCTAGAGATTTGTAATTAAATAGTATAATTTAGTTTGAATTTCAGATAACTTCGACGGATTTTGAGCGATTTCGTCTGATTTCGTAACAATTTCAGAGAATTTTAATGATTTTCAAACATATTAGGAGTATTTAGGGGTTCCAAAGGATTTTAACAGATTTCAAGGGACTTGTATGGATTTTAAGATTTCATCGGTTTTCAAATGATTAGAAATATTTCCATGGATTTCAAGGAATTACAAAACATTTTGAGGGATTTGAGAGGATTTTTAATTTTTATCAAAGATGTCAAGGGATTTCAAAGAATTTGGGAGGATTTCTGAATATTTTATAGGACTTTCAGTGAAATTTGTTAAATAAATTATATTCCAAAGATTTCAACGGATTTTAGGGTTTTTCAGGTGATTTTATTAAATCTCCAAGATATCAAGGGATTTCAATGATTTCTAGGGATGCACACGGTTTGCTTTCAAGAAACTGTAGTGGATAAATTTCAAGGGATTTTAAGGGATTCTAAAGAATTTTAAGAGATGTACAAAATTTCCAGAGATTTCGAAGTATTTTGTAGGATTTTCAAATATTTCAAGGGATTGCTGGTAAACTTTGTTGGATAAATTAAATTAAATTTCAAGAAATTTCACAAGATTTAAGGATTTTATTAAATCTCTTCAAGGATTCCAAGGGATTTCAATGATTTCTAGGGATTTAAACGATTTTTTGAAGAGACCTCCAATGAATAAGTTTAATTCAAATTATATTCAAGAGCTTTCAAATAATTTATACTTTTTCAAATGGATTCTTACGATCTGCAAAGATTTCGAGGGATTTGAAAGGATTCTAAAGGATTTTGAGAGATATAAAAAACTTCAAGGAATTTAAAAGTAACTCTTGTAGGATTTCAAGTTATTTTAATGAATTTCACAAGATTTGAAGAATTTTATTAAATCAACAAGAACTTCAAGGGATTTTAATAATTTCTAGGGATTTAAACGGTTTTTCTAAAGATAGCTTTAACGAATAAGTTTAATTCAAATTATATTCAAGGGCTTATATATTATTTATACTTTTTTTAATGAATTTTTATAATCACAAAAATTTCAAGGACTTTTAAGGAACCCTGAAGGGTATTAAGAGATGCACAAAAACTTAAAGGGATTTCAAAGAATTATGTAGAATATCCAAAGGTTTCAAAGGATTTCTAGGTAACTTTGAAAATATAAATAAAATTTGATTGAATTTCAAGGGATTCTTAGCGATTCCACAGATTTTAAGGGACTATAAAGGATTTGAAGAGATATTCAAAATTTCAAGGAAGTTCAAAGAATTTGGTAGAATGTCCACATATTTCAAGGGATTTTTAGTGAACTGTGTTAAATAAATTAGATAAAATCAAATTTCAAGGGATTCTCAGCGATTCCCCAGATTTCAAAGGATTTTAAGGTATTTTCAGGAATTTCACAAGATTTAAAGGATTTCAGTGAATCTCTAAGGATTTCAAGAGATTTCAATGATTTCTAGGGATTTAAACTTTTTTTTTAAAGAGACCTTCAATGAATAAGTTTACTTCAAATTATATTCAAAGTCTTAGAAGTGATTTATTCTTTTCTAAATAGATTTTCACGATCACAAAGATTTCAAGAGATTTTAAGGGATATACAAAATTTTAAGGTTTTTCACAGAATTTCGTAGAATGTCTAAAGATTTCAAAGGATTTCTATAAAACTTTGGAAAATAAATTAGAGTTCATTGAATTTCAGGGGATTCTTAGCGATTCCACAGATTTCAAGGGATTCAAAGGTTTTTAGGGATTTTATCGTTTCTTCTAAGAACTTCAAAGAATAAGTTTAATCCAATTTATATTTAAGGGATTTCGAATGATTTATAGGAATTTACATGGATTTTTCAAAGAAAATTATAATAAATAAAATTAATTTAATTTAAATTTCGGAGAATTTCCGTAAATTTTAAGCGATTTCGTCAGATTTAATAACAATTTTTGGGAATTTTAAAGACTTTAAGGTTTGAGGGATTTCAAAGGATTTGAACAATTCAAGAAGAGAAGATTAGGATTTATAGGAACTCTAATTATTTTGAAGATTTTGGGGGATTCTACAACTTTTGATAGATTTCAACAGATTTTAACAGATTTCAAAGAGTTTTCATATGGATTTCAATTAGATTTTGAAAGATTCTAAAGGTATTAAGGGAAATCACAGTTTTCTGCTGTGTAAAGTTTATTTGTGCAGCATCGCTATTTTTGTATAGTTCCAAATGAGATTATGAGTGGTCTAAAATGAATCTTTGTTTTGTAGCCCTCGAATCACCCTTACCGAGAAAAATCCTCAAAATTGCCCCAATAAATATTTTGGAAATTCGAACTGATCGTAAAACACCTACTTTAACCCCCAAAACAACATATCAAATATTTTTTTAAATTTTAAATAAGGAAATCTCCCTATGGAAAAAATACCAACCACCCTTACCAAACAAATCATCGAAATTACCTTTATAGTTTGTTTTTTTTTTGCGAAGAAAGTTTTCGTTATCTACAATTAAAAAAACTTTATATATGTTGTTTGGGGAGTGACAAGAGGTATTTTAAGATAAGTTCAAATTCCCACAAGTTATGAGGGCAATTTTGAAGCTTTGCTTCCGTTGAGGGTGGTTGGTTTTTTTTCGCCAGGAGGTTTCCTCATCTAAAATTTTTCTGACTTTTAGGGTTTCCTAGGAAACTAGCGTACGGGATCGGAAATTTTTCGAAAAAGTGAAAAAATTTGTAAACTCCTAGGATCAACATTAAAAAAATTATTCAAAAAGTTCACTCAAAACCAATCAAGACCAGTTTAACAATCAGATTTGATAAGGATCAAATCAAGCCTTTCTTCAAACGTCAATGTAAATATGCGTAAGTATTATTTTTTTAGTCTTACGGTCTTCATTGAAGTAAAAGAAATAACAAACGAAATTACTAGAGAGTTCGTTTATTAATCATGCTGACGTTTCGGCTATCACTGCGTGCCTCATTTAAATAATCTAAATAAATAATATATAAATAGCAACAGTTTTTAAAATTTTAGCCACAATTTTTTTTTTTTTTTTTTATTTGCATTGAAGGAAAACTAATACTAAATAATAATCTAACTAAAATAACAAAAAATAAATTTTCAATCGCTACTAGAACTGTTTTCAATAACATGGTTTTCTCTTTTAATGGTAAATATTATAAACAATTAAATGGTCGTCCCATGGGTTCTCCATTGTCTCCTATAGTTTCAAATTTGGTTTTAGAAGACGTAGAAAAAAAAGGTTTAAAAAAATTAATTTTAGACCTATTTTATATAAAATATACGAGGATGATATTCTAGCTATTGTTTCTACAGAAAAAATTGATGATTCCAAAAATACTTTCAATAGTATTGAAAATTCCATACAGTTTACATTTTAACTTGAACATAACAATTCAAATAATTATCTTGATTTACAAATTATAAAAACACCTAAAGGTGAGTTAATTACCAATTGGTTTAAAAAAGCTTCATGATCTGGTAGATATCTTAATTTTAATTCCCATAATTTGTATTGTCAAAAGGTTGGCCTAATTAAAGGTTTAATTGGTGGATGCATTAAAATGAGTGATTTAAAATTCAAAAAAGAACATTTGGATCAAATTAAAATCACATTAGTTCAAAATAATTATCCTCTTGCTTTAATAAATAATATTATTCAAGAACGAATTCATGAAATCTATAATGCTTCTAGTAAGAAAAATAACTGGATTGACACGTATAAAAAATCGGATCTAAAAGTTACGTTACCTTATGTTCAAGGACTTTCGGAAAGGTTGAGAAAATCGTTAAAAAAATCAACATAAATGTTTACTTTAGCAATCAAAACGCTCTTAAAAAAATTTTACTCCATCAAAGTGATATTGATAACACCAATAATTTGTCTGGAATTGTTTATCTCATTAAATGTAATTGTTTTGAAAAAGTGTATATTGGTGAAGCAGGTAGAACATTGAAAACTAGAGTTTCGGAACATAAAAGAGATTTTAGAGTTGGAAATTTAAATACACATCTATCACAACATTGTTGGAACTTAAACCATCACTTTGATTTTGATTTTAACAATATTAAAATTCTGGCTAGGGGAAAAAATACTTATAAAAGACGAATAATAGAATCCATTTTTATAAACAAATATCACAATATTTTTATCAATTTACAGACAGAAATTATGAATGTCAACAAAATATATCAAAGTATTATAAAATAATCAAATACCAATTTAAAATCCAGTTGCTTTGGCGCTCTTTCCTCATTTGCGATTCATTTAAATGACGCCTTTATTCTGCATTAATGAATTACCGCCTCAATTTTTTTCTCTTGCATACTTTGTCATATGTTCGTCGTTTCTCTCAAAACATTTAAAAGTTTCTCTTTCTAACTTAGGATGTAGTCTCTATCTAAAAAAGCCTCTTTAATTTTTTAGGCTTTTTTCTACGATGCGATGTTATATAAAAATAATATATATATAATAATAATTATATAAAAAAAAGCTTTTTTTGTTAGAAATTTTAAAACTGTTGTTATTTATATATTATTTATTTAGATTCTTTGAAAAAGGCACGCAGTGATAGCCGAAACGTCAGCATGATTAATAAACGAACTCTTTAGTATTTTTGTTTGTTATTTCTTTTACTTTAATGAAGACCGTAAGACGAACAAAATAATACTTACGCACAAGACCAGTTTGGGTTGCCACAATCTGTTAAGCTAATTTTGACGATTTTTTTCGTTATAAATGACTGGCTTTTTTGCGCAGGGAGATTGCCTTACCTACCACTTTTTGAATTTTTGCTTCCTCATAGAGGAAGCTTTGTAATGGTAACAATTTCGAAAAATTTTAAGTTAATTTAACTAAACGGTCCTCAATTTAAAAATGTCTAATAAAATGTTCTAAGCAATTGTCCGGATGAATGTGTGTGTGGATGTTTGGATGTCACACTTTTTTGTAAACACGATAACTTGTAAATGGTTGCAGATAAATTGATGAAATTAGAGGTCTTGTTTCCACCACTAAAATTTCGAAACTAACCGAAGGATTTCTAAAAATATTTATTACATTTTTTAGCACTTTGGAATATATAAAAAATCGGCTTTTCATAGTAAAACTTTTTTCATTTACATAATTCAAAGTTCATTCATATTATATAAAAATCGAAAAGATGTGTTGATTCGAGACGAATCGATTGACCTATATGATCGATACATTTTATTGAAGATCAAGGAAGTTATGCTCATTCATAATACTTGAAAAATCTGTTTCAAACCGAAAAACTTTTCTCATCGACATAATTCAAAGTTGATGCATGAACAGAAAAGACTTTTTGATCATAAATTTCCAAGTAAAATAATTCTGACAATTTTTGTAAAAAAAATCATAAAGCTGGGAAAGGGATAGAGTCCGACGGAACTTCCCCCTTTCCTTTTCCAGCTCGAAAAAATACCATTTCAAATACAAAATTTGATTTGTCTGATTTGTCATTGTATTTAAAAAATTTTTTGTATTATTTTGTAATTTTGTATTTTTATAACTTTCTATTTTCACATTGATCAAAATAAAAACTAGTTTGTGTATCATTTGAAAAATCACTCATGCTTTCTCTATGAGGAAGCAAATACATTTGCTAACGGGAAGGTAGTTTGATATGTGGACGCTAAAAGTATTATGACGGCTCTGTAAAATTCGACATTCTAGACACTCGGAAAGCATTTTAATCTGTGAACGTATAATTGTAATCCTAAACCAATTTTTTTCAAGTTCCGAATAATCAAACTTTTGATTCTTTAAAATTTGACAGTTCAGCTGAAATTCTAGAAGCTAATTAATTTTGATAAAAGCTGTAAATAAATTTTTTTTTTATATTTCGTTTAATATAATACATAGGTTAAGGAAAGGTCTAGGGGTAAAGTTAAAAAGTGGGAAAGCAAAAACTTTTTGACTTGGCCAATTATAATCTACGAAGCGAATCGCTGGTCAGCTCGAGCAACCCCCTAGAGGAAAAGAGGAGTGAAGAAGGATAAGGGTGTGAGTGGATAGAAGGCCCTGAATTGCGGGTGAGTCTGTGCCTCGTATCCGTCGCTTGCTTCGTTGTAATTGAATCGAAACTATTTGTCTCGCAAGGAACTTGGTCTAAACTCGATTTATCGCCGACAGACCCCGTCAGGGTCGTCGGCACGTCTGAAAGCTGCACTTTCTACCCCTCTGAGCAATCACCTGTTCCCCGTACTTTGACTCTCATCACGAAAACATGGGATAAGACATTGATCAATTGCTCTATACTATATATTTCAACTGAAACTTTCAGTTGAGGCCTTAATTACTCAGATTTTCGGTGTACACTGGATTTCAAGCTTACACTGAGAAAAAAACTTATTTGAATCAAAGGAAATTTATTTGATTCGAAGAAATGGTAGAGTAGAATGTGGCTGAAGAAATATTTCTTCAGATTAAAGAAATGTTTAGTTTGGATCTAAGGAACGCAATGCTTAAGGCATAGAAATATTTACTTGACACTGTGAAATATTCGTTGAGCGAAAAAGATTTGTTTTTGACTGTAATAAATAAGTATTTGATATGATAAGTGAGTTTCATAATGTAAAGAAGTATGGTGTAAGTTCCAGAAGATAATTATTTCATACAAATAAATGTAACTCGGACTGAGTTAAAGTTTTTTTGGAACCAAATATATGATTCTTTGATTCAAATAAGCGTATTTTTTGGTAAAATAAACATTTCTTCACAACAAAGAAATTTTTTTCAACGCAGATAAATATTTATTTGTTTCTAAGATGCGGCATATTGTTTTTAAAAAACACGTAATAGAGTTGATAAAATATTAATTGATTCAAAGAACAATTCACTCAAATAGAAAAAGTTCTTCTATCGTTTAAAAATGTTGAATAGTTAAAGTACAAAAATTAAGCAGGCCCATTTATTGAAAAAAAATGTATTGCAATCATAATGATTATAATTTATAATAATATATTTATTTTCATTTTCGCGCAGTAGAAAAAAGAATTTCAAGCAAGACCAACTGACCAATGCTTGGGAAGACCGATAAACATCAATCACCACATTTTTTCAGATACGGCTAACTTAAAGACTGGAGAATCCATTTCTATTATGAGACCATGAACTTTGCGCACCTGGCGGCAATGTTCTGAACTACTCGGTACAAATAAAGAATTTTACCAAAATATTTTCTTGAACGAATGGTGTATGAAGCTATTTCAAGAATATATTTCTTCACTTGAAAGAAATATTTATTGGGCATAAATCGCTTCACTCTATTTATTAAAAGAAACATATCTTCCAAGTAAATAAATTATTGATTAAGTGACCGAATTACTTTATTCTACTAATCATATGTTCTATTAGAACAACAGTATCAATCCCCTGATATGGAAGAAATATCGCTTTCACTGAATTAATATTGCTTTCATTTATCTCAATATTTCTTTGATTCAAAGAAACCAAAATATTTGTTTCACGCATCGATGAATTACTTATTTCAAATAGAATGTTTTTTAATTCAAAGGCACAAAATCATTAAACTGAAGAAATATTTCTTTGTATGCGAAAGCGAGATTCAAGGAAACTAGGTTCTTAGTTTTAAAGATATCAATTCCTTGAGTTAATTATCTCATATTCTGAGACTAAGAAATATTTCTTTATTTCAAAGAAATGGCGCCCAAAGAAATTATTTCTTTGAATCAATGCATGAGTTTCTTGCTTTTAAACAATGTTCAGTACAATTAAGTAAACGGTTTTTTTGGCTCAAATAAATGGAATCAAAGAAATGCGTTTCTTTGGATCCAAATTTTTTTTTCAGTGTACAAGATTGCGTGGCATTGCAAAAGACTGCATCAGATTGCATAAGATTCTATGGATTATAAGAAATTCATTAATCATTACATAAAATCATTATGTGAAAAACAGTTATAGGATGATCAGCATTGGAATAAATAATATAAAAATATTGAAGGAATTTATGTGAAAAGTAGGGAAACTACAAAACAAAGATTAATTTTAGACTACTCATAATTTTATATGGAACTACACAAAAATATTGATTCTGCACAAATAAACTTTACACAGAAAAAATCTGTGAATTCCCTTTTTATCTTTAAAACCTCTTAAAATTCAATTGAAATCCATAATAAAAATCTTTGAAATCGGTTTTAATCTGTCTGAGACGGTCCGTTCTATTTTCATCATTAGAATTAAATCATAAAGCTACGGGCGAATTGATACGCCTCTGACTCAAAAGTGGACAACTAGGTAGAGCTAAGGGATGATTCACGAAATCATTCGATCATACGATCGATTGCGCGCGCCATCAGCTAATAAGTGGGGATAGCGTGGGCCCAATGAGGTTCATGATGCAAATCTAATCGTAGGTGGCAGCACCGAGCCGAGTACTAGACCCTCTGTCGATGAGAGACGAAAAAAATTGTGATTGTAATTGTAATTTATTGAAAAAGTCCCTAGGGCTAGGTAGCCCTCTGAGGAACAAAATATACATGGTAATATTCTTAAAACTAGGATCGTGGCACAGTAACTGGATATGTGTATTTAACAGTAAATTAATACTATGAATTAATATTAAACATAGGCCGTTAGAATCAAAATCTTATAGGTTGAAGTACATAGTAGTGTTGTAATTATACGATATGTGTTAATAATAAGACCAGAAACTACAGTAGTACTAAGGGGTCAACATAATACTAAATTTTATTACCAATGGGCAATTTCGAGTAAATTATTTGAATCATTGAATAAATATCTAAAAAATTCGATTTTAAAATAATAATAAGAGAGCGTTTCCCTGATAATTAGTGGGATTCTATTCCATAGACGTGCCCCTCTAACCATAAACGATCTTCCGAGTTTACATGTTCTGTGCTTTTGTATTTTTAAAGCTAAGTTCCTCTCACGGAGTCTGGCATGATTGGGATGTTTTTTACCAACAAAAGTAAAATATTCACGTAAATACTATGGAGCTTCATTTCTGGATATTGTAAAGAGCAAATTGCCCATAAAAAATGTCTTCTTTTAACCACGGGCAAGAACCCTGCTCTCTCCCGATAGAGAGTAATGTGTTCACTTTTTGACAAATTGTATATAAAACGGATACATGCATTTAATGCCGGTTCTAACTTCCCATTCAGTACATCCGTAATCTCTTTCCAAGATAGAGTACGGTTGAGCAAGTATCCTAAATCCTTGACCGATTCTTGAAAAACAATTGTAAAATTACCAACCCTCAAAGGAGGGAGAGCAGCGTGTGCATCCACAGAGGGAGAAGCCGAAGGCCCAATAATAATGGCGTTAGGTTTAGCTGGATTTAAAGCAACCCAGTGGGCACGAAACTTAAGAACGTAATTGGACCATTCTAAAGACGTTCCTTGGACGGACAAGTCAAAAGACGTTATCTGAACGTTTCAAAAACTGTCCTAAGTGAGACCAAATAATGTTCTGAAAAAGTTTCATGTTCCAAATACGTCCTTAAAACGTTTCTGGAACATTGTGTGTTTGAGGAACGTTATTTGGACTGACTTAGCACGTTATTTAACGTTTGTGCCCACTGGGAAGACCGTTATTTTCAGCCCAAAGCACCACCCGATCTATATCCTCTTGGATCTGACTGAGAAGTCTATTCAATTCTGCCCCAGGTCCGGAAAGGTACAATTTGAAGTCATCGGCGTATTTAAGATACTTACAAAATTTTATATCACTTGCAAGATCAGAGGTAAACAAGTTAAAAAGCGTAGGTGCAAGTGTGGACCCCTGCGGAACTCCACTCTTAACGTCAACCCATTCAGACATATCAGCATTACTAGTCTTTACACTTTGTGAACGATTACTTAAATAGGAGGCAAACCACTTTATTACTGAATTGGAAATTTTGAAAGATTTGAGTTTTTGAAACACTAAGCTGAGGTTCACTGTGTCAAAAGCCTTAGAAAAATAAAAAAGTACCACAAAAGTAATCTCCTTTTCATCGATCGTCAGCTCAACATCAGCAGTGATTTTGAGGGACGCTAAGAGTGTACTATGTGTGGCTCTGAAGCCCGATTGTATAGGGTCTAATAATTTATTAGTACCTAGAAAATTTGTTAGTTGTCTGTGCACAATCCGTTCAAGTGGCTTTGATAACGCATTAGGGATAGAAATTGGCCGGAAGTTTTTAGTGGAAGTAGGACTGGTGATTTTAGGTACCAGTTGTATTAGTGCCTTTTTCCATATATTTGGAAAAATACCACTATGTAAGGATACATGATAAATCTCAAATAATATTGGGAAGATAACTGGAAGAGCTAACCGGAACATTTTTATCGACATTTCATCCATACCGATCGCATTAGAATTAACTTCCATTACTTCCTTGAGGAAAGTCTCAGCAGTAATGTCAGAAAAGAAGAAATCATATTCATCAAAAGTTTGCAGAGGTAAATTGGAGGAGGCAGTTGGAAGTTGTGTCGTAATAGTTTTCAATATGAATGTAGTGAGGAATTCACTAGCAGAGAAATTTTGATCGGGATATTCCTGTTTAGGTGGAATTAAATGCAAGCGCCTGAGAAGATGAAAAATGTTTTTTTTTTGTTTCTATTTCTGATTGCGTTGAAGTTAAATTGGTTGTGAGAGTCCCTATTTTTCGTCTGAACAAGATTCCGAAACTTGCGAAATTCCGCTTGTATACTATTATTCCTGGTTTTTCTTGCTAATCTACGTTTCGTGTCCCTTTTTCTCATCAACTCTCTTATTTCTGACAGAGGGTCTAGTACTCGGCTCGGTGCTACCACCTAAGGTAAGTTTTGCATCATGAACCTGACATATTCGCAGTGCTCCAAATTTGGCTCCCCAACTGCACTGCGCATGCGTTGCATCGGCGCTCTCACTGGCGGTAAATGGCGCGTTTTTTGAAACTATTACATGTGTAAATCAATTTTTCATAGTAAATCAACTTTGTGGAAATAGTAACAATTAATTTTCAGATCACAACATATCCTTCAAGAGTGCAAGGTGAAATAATTATTTGATTGTACACTTTACAAAAAAATTATTGATTTTAAATTCAAAGGCAGGAATACCTGTTTTCGCCAATGTAAATTTTAAATCATTCATAATTTTTTTTGTACTTTATGTATATTATATATTGGGAAAAATTTATTTGCATATTTAATCATTTTAAACGAGCGCGCGATCAACATCCAATGAGGCTGCTGGTGCGACGCATGCGCAGTGAAGTTTGGGAGCCAATTTGGGAGCACTGCATATTCGTTCCGGTATCGATGCCAAGGACTTCTTACTCGACCCTCTACTAGGAAGGAGCCTCTTTTGGTTTCTTATTGATCTACCTGTCATTGAAGATAGAATATTGAATGGAATAAGCGTCATTCAAGGGATGCCACTCTCAGCGGATTCTCCTGTTTCAATTAAAACTTCCGTTTACTGAACTATCCAAATTCGTTAGAATTCGGATAGCTAGACGCAAGTTTTTGGGATACATATATTTTTTTAATCAGTGAATATGCAATAATTGTAACGACTTTGCACTCCATATTTTTGTGGAGACCTCGTTGTGCATGTTTGCATTTGGTGTGGGAAATTTAATAAATGATAATTTAGTGTGTGTAACTGCCATTCTAACGACCTTTCACTTTATTTTAGTATAAAGACCTCGTTGTGCATGGTTGCACTAACTATTGAAATTTTAATGGGAAATTTTACTTTCATTTTTTAAAAAGAATGGAGCCAGAAAAGAATTTGTAACGACTTTGAAATTTATCTCATGATAAAGACCTCGTGGTGTGAAGGAAGTTTTGGTTCTTGATTTTCTATTGAAGGAGAATCCAATTTATTTGCTTATATATGAGAGCAATTTTCTGAATAAATTCAAGTCATCGCTAAACTATGCAATCATCTCTCCCTTGAGCGAATCCACAATCTGCCGCTTTTGTTTTTAAATAATGATTTAAAATTCAGTGGAAATTTTTATTGTAAGAATTAATTTTACTCAATTGCAGTTTATTTAATCTTCAAATTTAGTTGAAAAATGTGTAGGGCTAGTTTTAATGTCCTATCAGTATTGGAATCAACTTATATCGTCGGTTGCAATTTACTGGATAGGAAAAAGTAAACGCAAATTGAGAGAATCTCTCAATGAAAATAACTATCATTGAGATAAGTTTGAAATGCAACACTACCATTACTAAAAATTAATATAATTTTTGGTAAATTTAAGATCTTTTACTAAAATCAGCCAACTGCAGTTATAATTAAATTGAGAATATTGGTAAACACAAAATCGATTCCCGGTTAGATAGAATAATAATGTTACATTTTGAAATCTACTGAAAGTTATAAAATCCCCCAAAATCCTCAAAATAATTTAGAGTTCCTATATATCCTAATCTTCTCTTCTTGACTTGTTAAAATCTGTTGAAATCCCTTGAAATAAAAATTTGATTTATTCTATGAACTATGAATTGTGTAAAATCTCTTGAATATAAATTGAATTAAACTGATTCATTGAAATTCTCTAGAAGAAACGTTGAAACCCTTAGCAATCTTTGAAATCCTTAGAGATTTAATGAAATCCTTTAAATTTTGTGAAATTTGTTAAAATACTTCAAAATCCCTTGAAATCTTCGGAATCGTTTGAATCCCTTAAAATTCTATGAAATATAATTTATTTATCAAAGTTTTCTCAAAATGTTTTGAAATCTTTGTACATGCTGCAAAATTCGTTGAATTCTCTTGAAATTTTGTATGCCTCTTAAAATCCTTCAAAATCCCTTAAAATCTATCTTCAAAAATAGAAATCATTCGACAGCCTTGAATGTGATTTGAATTCAACTTATTAATTAAAATTCTCTGAAAGAAACTTTACGTTGAAACCCTTAGAAATCTTAGAAATTCTTAAGGATTTAATAAAATCCTTTAAATCTTGTGAAATTTATTGAAATACTTGAAAATCCCTTAAGATCTTTGGAATAGCTAATAAACCCTTAAAATTCTATGAAATTTCATTTATTTATCAAAGGTTTTTAAAAATCTTTTAAAATCTTTGTAAATTCCACAAAATTCTTTTAAATTCTCTTGAAATTTTGTATGCCTCTTAAAATCCTTTGAAGTCCCTTAAAATCTATTTTCAAACGGATAAATCATTCGACAGCCCTTGAATGTAATTTCAATTAAACTTATCTATTCAGGATCCCTAGAAGAAACGTTAAATCCCTCGAAATCATTAAAATCTCTCAAAATCCTTGGAGATTAAAAAAATCCTTAAATCTTGTGAAATTTCTTGAAATACGTTAAAATTTCTTGAAATCTTTGGAATCGCTATAAAACCCTTGAAATTGAATTAAATTAAATTTATTCAACAAAGTTTACTAGAAATCCCTGGAAATATTTGGAAATCCTACAAAATTCTTTGCAATTCCTTGCAATTTTGTATATCGTTCAAATTCCTTTAAAATCCCTTAAAATATGTGGATATTCTACAAAACTCTTTCAAATACCTTGAAATTTCGCCTATCAAAGAAATCCTTCAGAATCCCTTGAAATCCCTTGGAGTTTTTGGAGATTGTAAAAATCCATTTAAAAAAGTATAAATCATTTGAAAAGCCTTGAATATAATTTGAATTAAATGTATTTATTAAAGTTCACTAGAATAAACGTTAAAATCCCTCAAAATCACTGAAATCTCTTAAAATCCTTGAAGTTTCAATGAAATCCTTAAATCTCGTGAAATTCCTTAAAATAGCTTAAAAGCCCTTAAAATCTTCGGAATTGCTCAAAACCCCTTGAAATTTAACTTAATTTGATTTATTTAACAAATTTCACTAGAAATCCCTTGAAACATTTGGAAATCTTATAGAATTCTTTGAAATCCCTTGAAATTTGGTGTATCTCTTAAAATCCTTTAGAGTTCCTTGAAATCCCTCAAAATCTTTACAGATCGTGAAAATTAATTTGAAAAACTGTAAATCAGTTGAAAGCCTTTGAATATAATGTGAATCAGACTTATACATCAAAGTTCTCTGGAAGAAAGTTAAAATCCTTAGAAATCATTGAAATCCCTTGAAATCCTTGGAGATTTAATAAAATTCTATAAATTTTCTGAAATTCCTTGAAATACCTTAAAATCCCTAAAAAACTCTTTGGAATCTCTAGAAATACCTTAAAATTTAATTTCTTTAAATTTATATAACAAAGTTCACTAGAAATTCCTCAAAATATTTGGAAATTCTACAAAATTCTTTGAAATCCCTTACAGCTTTTCATGTCTTAAAATCCTTCCGAATTCCTTGAATTCTCTTGAAATCTTTGGAGATCATAAAAATCGATTTGAAAAAGAATAAATTATTTAGAAACCCTTGAATATAATTTGAATTAAGCTTATTCATCAAAGTTTTCTGAAAGAAACGACAGCATTTCTAGAAATTATTGAAATCCCTCAAAATCCTTGGAGATTTAAAAAAATCCTTAAATCTTGCGAAATTTCTTGAAATACGTTAAAATTTCTTAAAATCTTTTGAAATCTTTGAATAGCGTAAAAATAAATGTATTAAAGTATAGATAGTTTTGAAGCCCTTGAATATAATTTGAATTAAACTTATTCATTGAAATTCTCTTTGAAAATACCGTTAAAATCCCTAGAAATCATTTAAATCCATTGAAATTCTTGCAGATTTAAAAAATCCTCAAATCTTGTGAAATTCCTTGAAATACCTTAAAATGCCTTAAAATCTTTAAATCGCTAGAAATCTTTAAAACTATAATTTTATTTTTTTTATTGAACAAAGTTCGCTATAAAACCCCTGAAATATTTGGAAATCTTACAAAATGCTTTGGAATCCCTTGACATCTTTGAAAAGAGTAAAAATCTTCTAAAATCCCTTTAAAAAAAAAAAAAAAATTGATTAGCAGTTTGAACTCGAAAGTTCATTGCCTCACTACCCGATTCGGGTAGTGTTTCTAGGTGGATATTTACTACCAATGTGGGCCCACCACACCCACGACGGGCCAACAGCAACGCAGTATTTCCTGAACGGTCACCCATCCAAGTACTAACCGCGCCCAACAATGCTTAACTTCAGTGATCTTACGAGAACTGGTGTTTCCAGAGTGGTATCGCCGTTGGCGATAAAATCCCTTTAAATGTTTCGAAATTTATTGATATCCGTGGAAATATTTGTAATCACTTGAAAACCGTTAAAATCGTCTAAAAGTAATTTTAATATTTAGAAATCCCATAAAATCATCTTAAAAGCCTTAAAATCCGTGAAAGTCCCTTGAAGTCTGTTGAAATTCTTTGAAAAAAAACTCTTAAAATCCATGAAAACTCTCTGGAATTTAAACTATATTAAACTTATTTATTAAAGTTCTCTAAAAAAAAACGTTTGAATCCCTGTAAATATTAGAATCTTTGAAATCGCTAGGAATCTTTCTAAATTTAATTTAATTTAATTTATTTTCCAAAGAGTAATACAAATATTTTGAAATCTTTCAGAATCCTACAAAATTCTTTGATATCTTTTGAAATTTTTTAAATATTTTGTAATCCTACCAAATTCCCCGGAAATCTTTGGAAATCTTTAAAGTCCACTAAACTCCCTTAAAATGTTTCGAAATTTCTTGAAATTCGTGGAAATATTTTTAAATTTCTTGAAACGCGATGAGATCTTTTTAAATTCGTTAAAATATTTGGAAACCCCTTAAAATCCTTTTAAAAAGCATAAAATGCAGTGAAAGTTCCTCGAAATTGGTTGAAATCCTTTGGAATCAAAGTTTTTTTTGAAGAAAATTTTTAAGTTTCCAAAATTTTCGGTAATTTATGGTAATTTATTAGTAATTTATGGTAAATTATCACTTCCAGTTGGTCTAATCACTATTTACTACTCATAATAAGTCTGTCAAGTGTCAACTCATAAAGCATGTCACAAGGGCCTAACCCATAAATTTTGAAAAATGGGATTATTGACTGAAAAAAATTATAATATACATCTTGACTAAAGGATTTTTTATTATGTCATTTTTTAATTTTTTTAAACACATACCATAAGTCCCTAACTGTGTATTTGCGGTTAGGCCATATTGCGCATGCGCAGTTACATCAAGCTAAGCTAACTGAAAAATTTTTTTTAGTGGAAAGTGAGTTCTCACTTTTTTTAAAGTGAATAAAAGTGAATAAAAACGTCCCCCTCCATTGCCTTGAAACCTAATAATATTCTTTAATCAAACATTTTTTGTATCCATTTAGCAACTCAAAGACTAGAAAGCGTTTTCTTAGTTTTTTGTTTCAAATGAAAAATTAAAAAAAAAATTCCGCCTCCATTTTACTGAAACCTGATAATATTTTTTTAACAAACTTTTTTTGTAACGATTCAGCAGCTCGATAGCTAGAAAGCAAATTTTAACTTCTCATTAAATTGAAATTTGTATTTTTTATCACCGTTTCACGTTGAAAAAATGTGCTTCTCGAGCGAAAAAAACTTCCGACTCAATTTTCTTGAAACCTAACAATATTTTTCAATAAAACCTTTTTTGTATCGATTTAGCAACTCTGTAGCTAGAAAGAGAATTCTATCTTTTTCAAAATTGGAAATTATATTTTTTATCACCATCTGAAGTTGAGAAAACGTGCCCCTCGAGCGAAAAAAAAAATTCCTCTCTATCTTCTTGAAACGTGAAAATAATTTTTACACAATCCTTTTTGTCTCGATTTAGCAACTCAAGGGCTAGAAAGAAAATTCTCACTCGTATTTTAAATTGAAAATTGTATTTTTTATCACCGTTTCAACTTGAGAAAACGTGCCCCAGGAGCAAATAAAAAACTTCACTCTCCACTTTCTTGAAAAATAATAATATTTTTTAATCAAACCTTTTTTGTAACTATTTAGCAATTTAAAATCTAGAAACAGCATTTTCACTTTTTTTAAATTAAAAATTGGATTTTTTATCACCATCTAAAGTTGAGAAGACGTGCCCTTCGAGCAAGACAAAAACTTTACCTTCCATTTTATTGAAACCTAATAATATTTTTTAACAAATCTTTTTTGTAACGATTCAGAAGATCAATAGCTAGAAAGAAAATTTTCACTTTTTTAAAATTAAAAATTGAATTTTTTATCACCGACCGAAATTTCTCTTTCTGTATGCTATGCATGCTTCGAAAATCACTGTTGGATCATTTTTCTATTATACTATCAAATAAAAAATAATATTTGAGTACACATTTTTAATTAAAAATTGATTATTATCTGTTAATTTTTCTTCTGATGTAATTACTCGATCATTTAATATTGAGTTATCTATTAATTTGATATCTATGATTTTATAAGTTAAATATTAAGAATTCGAGAGGGAATTGATAATTTAAAATCCATATTTTTTCTTTTCGACTGCAGTATTACTTAATCTGTCAATAACCGCACTGCAGACTCTAGGGACAGGAGCGCGTTTAAACCGGATTTTCTCTGGTTCATAGCTTTATAGAAAATCGAATCTTTTAATCGAGGATGTTTCATTGACGTATTTTTATGTCAGTGCATTTACATGATATGATATTAGATAATACGTGAGATACATTTCTGGTCTCGTTGCTGGTTGAAAGAATATTTCTTTTATCTCGATGGCCTAAATTCAGGAAAAATAGATTACGGAAAAAAAATTTTTAGAATGATACAGCGTTTTCTAAAATATTTTGAAATGATCTAGATTGCTCTGTGATAAAATATTCTTTAACGTTCTTCAAGAATCAAGTAATTAAAATTTTTTTTCATAATATTCGTTTATTGTTTTCAGCAGTTCATTTAGACTAATTATAGAGGTTGAAATAATTTCATTATACATTTATACATATATTCAAAGTCACTCAGAGAAATTTCTTTTTGTGTCAAAAAATGACATTTGACACAAATGGAATTTCCTCTTAAATATATTGTTAAGCAGATTTTCATTTGTCTCTGAAAAACTCTTATTGCAGAAAATAAAAAAAGACAAATTTTCAACAAAATAGTTGAATGCTCTACCAAAACAGATTGATTTTCAATCAAACAGTTGCAATTTTAACTAAAAAAAAGATTAACTTTTTACCAAAAGAGATGAATTTTCCAATGAAAATGAGGAATTTTTATCAAGAATTATATTTTTAACCGAGAAAGCTTTTTCCGCCATTAAAGCAAAAAATTACATTTAGAATGTGGAATTTTCAAGCCAAAAAGACAAGCTTTCTACCAAATATTTGAATTCTTAATCAAAATATAATAATTTTGAACTAAACAGTTGCACTTTTAACCATAAAATTGATTTTCTACCAAAAAACGAATTTTCAACAAAATGCATGAATTTTCAACAAATGACATAAATTTTCAAACAAATAGTTAAATTTTCAAAATAAAAAAGATCAATTTTTAACCAAAAATATAAAATAATTATTTTCATTACAAAAAATTAATTTTTAATATAAAAAAATCGAACTTTCTTCAAAATAGTTGACTTTTCTACAAAGTTGTTGAGTTTTCTACAAAGTTGTTGAGTTTGCTACCAAATTGTTGAATTTTTCATCCAACGAGACGAGTTTTCTACAAACCAGTTGAATTTTCAACAAAAAAATTCATTTTCAACCATACAGTTAAATTTTCTACCAAATTTTTAAATTTTCAGTTAAAAAAAAAATAATTTTCAACCGAGAAAGAACGAATTGTCAACAAATTACATACATTTTCAACCAAATATTTGAATTTTTGAACTAAAAAAGGTTAATTTTTCTATCAAATTGTTGATTTTTCCATCCAAAAAGACGAATTTTCTACAAACAGGTTGAATTATCAACAAAAACAGTAATTTTTAACAAAGTAGATGAATTATCAACCTAAAAAGATGAATTCTTTACGAAAAATGTAATAGTTAACAAATGAATTGTCAAAAAAAACGGTAATTTCCAACCAAAAAATTAAATTTTCAGTAAAATTAATTAATTTTTACCAAAAAAAAAAGAAATTTTCAATCTAAAAAGATTAATTTTTAATGGAAATGTATACTTGAATTCTCAAACAAAACAGATTAATTTTGAACCAGAAAGTTGACTTTTAACGACAAAAAAATTATTTTCTACCCAAAAAAGGATTTTTCAACAAAATACATCAATTTTTAACCAAGAAGTCAAATTCTCAACCGAGAAGATTAAGTTTCAACCAAAAAAGAAGAATTTGTAACAAAATGCACCAATTTCGAACCAAATGGTTGAATCTTTAACTAAAAAAGATAAATTTTCAGTTTGAAAATTAATTTTTTACAAAAAGATGAATATTCAAAAAAAAATGTAATACTAAATATTAAAAAAAAAAATTTAACTTTAAATTAAAAACTGAAAAAGATTATTTTTCAACCGAACAGTTGAATTTTTAACCAAAAAAGACGAATTTTCAACGAAGTACATAAATTTTCAACCAAATAGTGGAATTTTTAACTAGGAAGATTAATTTTCTAAAAAAAAACTGAAACAGATTATTTTTCAATCCAGAAGTTGAATTTTTAACCAAAAAAGACGAATTTTCAACAAATTACATACATTTTCAACCAAATAGTGGAATTTTGAACTAAGATGATTAATTTTCCACAAAAAAAAAAAAACGAATTTTCAATAAAGTATATGAATTTTCAATTGAATAGTTGAATTTTCAACTGAAAAGAAATGTTCGTTCAAATGGGGAATAGTTAAATTTTCAATTAGAAAAATTAATTTTCAACCAAAAAAAATGTTCCAGAAAATACTTCAATTTGCAAGGAAAAAAATTTGAAAATTTAAATTTATTATATTGTTTTCAAATTACAAATAAATTTTGGTTATTAATTTAAAATATTCACTACGCAAAAATTGTATTAAACAATTAATTTTATATGAATATTATTCTTATATAAATATTCTATTTGTTAACTAAAATGATGAATCTTCAACTAAAAAAATGAATTTTTAACAAAGTAGTTCAATTGATAACCAAATGGTTGAATTCTATACCAAATTGTTTGAATTTTGTTTTTTAGTGTTTCGCAGACGTGAAAATATCTTACGTAAGAAATGTTTTTGACCACATACTGCCCCTCCCCCCATGTATAACAGCATAAAAAAATCGTTGACCTACCCCCTACCCAAAAGACTTTCCGCTTTGCAATTAAATTATTATTATTACTTTTTAATAAAGTTTTAAATATTCTTAATAATTTATTTGTCAGGTCTGAACTTCTCATAAAACTTTTCTTCTTAAGGAAAGCTCTTCTAAAAACAATGAGTAGACGTAGAATAAAGCTTTATAATACAACTCTAAATATTTATAATTCATCGTCTTGACAAAACGACTTTGCCCGAGAGCGGGGAGACGTTTTCAACTTGAAATGCATATTTTAGGGAAATTCCCTAATTTTCCTGAAGGAAAAGTGAAGCAGTGCATTAGGAAAATCCCTGGCGGGTTGAGATGCGTTTGTGAGCTAGCGTATAAGTGAATATTTTTGTCCGAATATATACGGGAGGAATGCATTTAAATTAGGGCATAATTTACGATGGCATCTGAATAATAAAGGGCACGGATGAAAAGATTCAAATGCACTTGGTGGTATAGTGCATTAATAGAACGTTGTCTCGCTTTTGGAATTTCAACAATTTACATACAGAACTGTACCGTTTGCTGTGGTAAGTAATAGAATTTAATGTGCATAATCGACCAAATCGCCGAGAGTGCTGCCCGAGGCAGCATTTTACATTAAGAAAGCATTTTCAACTTTACAGAAAATAGAATATTTCTCACAAAAAGTAGAAAATACTGATGAAATTAAATGCAATAACCTTGAAATATAACATATTAAATATTTACATTTTTCTATGTGAAGTATAATGTTTCTGTTTATCTTAAAACATGGTACCCCGTTTTAAACTCCCCGTGTAACAGAGGGAGTTACGGGTGACCCTCGCTGCTAAAGTATCACCTAAGTCCTTTCCCACATAGCACACTTTCCGAAAAAACCAGGTCTGTTCCATGTTTTTTCGGGAAAAGCATAGGTCTAAACCTGGGACAGACGTGGCTTTTTCGGGAAGTGTGCGATGTGGGTTTAGCATGAGTGCATTTTCCGGCTGACGACTCCACTAACATGATACCAAATTTGAGTTTAAAAATTTTAAAGAAATACTAATTTTTTGTAGAGCTTTCTTTTCGAAACAATTTTTTGAGTGCTACCCGAGGTAGCATTTTACAAAGAATTTTCAAATTTACAAAAAATAGAATATTTCTCACAAAAAGTAGAAAATACTGCTGAAATTAAATGCAATAAACTTGAAATATAACATATTAAATATTTACATTTTCCTATGTGAAGTATAATATTTCTACTTATCTTAAAACATGATACCCCGTTTTAAACTCCCCGTGTAACAGAGGGAGTTACGGGTCACCCTCGCTGCTAAAGTATCACCTAAGTCCTTTAGCACGATTACATTTACCGTCTGACGACTCCACTAACATGATACCAAATTTAAGTAGCTTACTTTTCGAAACAATCTTTTGAGTGCTATCCGAGGTAGCATTTTACGAAGAATTTTCAACTTTACAAAAAATAGAATCTTTCCCACAAAATATAGAAAATACTATTGAAATTAAATGTAATAAATTTGGAAAATTACACATGATACAATTATTATTGTCTTTTTAGGCTAATTCATTTAAGTTCCGTAGCACTTCGATTAAAAACCTATTGTACTATGCCTTTATTTTGAAACCCCGATCACCCTCGCTGCTCAAGTATCATTTTGGTCCTTTAGCATGAGTACATTTACCGCAAGACAACTCCACTAACATGATACCATATATGAGATTGGAAATTTAAAAAAGAATTTGATTTTTTGTAAAGCTTTCTTTTAAAAACAATTCTTTAAATCAATTTTTTATTCAATCTAGAACATTGTGCGCGCGCAATAATTACCCTTCCTTTGAAGAAAAACTTGGATCATTTTTCAATATTTTGTTATGGATTTTACAGAACATTTTTTTAACAGAAAAAATGTAACAGTCAAAGTGGTCTATCTTATAATTTGACAAATTTTACTTCACAACTTTCCACTTTAGAGGTTTTCCATATTATTCAACATGAATACATCATAGAAAAAAAACGAAAAAATCTGGAATTTACAGGGTATTTAAATCAGTTCTTGCTCGAATCTTTCTGTAAATTTGATTTTGGTCCCAGAATTTTTCTTCCAATATGATTATTTAATTAAATTTTCAAGATTTTCGCTAATCGTCAATAGCGACAAAGCAACTAGTAAAATACTTAGTATGAAGTGGAACTATTTTGTTAAAAATGTATTTTTTTTGGTTGATGATTCATTATTACAGTTGAAATCCATTTTTTGCTTGTTCGTAATTTAACTATTTTCTTTTATAAAATTATAAAATATTTTTTCAATTGAAAATTTAACTATTCCATATTTGGTTGAACTTTAAAAAATTTTAAAAATTTATCTTCTTCAGTTGAAAATTTAATTATTTGGTTGAAAATGTATGTATTTTGTTGAAACTTTGCCTTTGTGTCAGGAAATTAATATTCTTGGTAACTAATTAATCTGTTTGGTTGAAAATTCATGCATTTTGTAAAAAGTTAATCTTTTTCGGTAGAAAATTAATCTTTTTGGTTGACAATTTATTTCTTTGTCTTAAAAATCAGATGTTTTTGTTGCAAGTTAATTTTTTCAACTGAAAATTTAACTATTTCATGCTTAGTTGAAGATCAGTCTCCTTTAGTTGAAAATTCAACTGTTTGTCTGAAAATTTCTGTATTTTTTTAAAGCTTTGTCTTTTGTGGTAGAATATGGTGACTAATTCACCGTTTAATTCAGAAATTCAACTATCAGGTTGAAAATTCCATTGAACATTCAAATATTTGGTTGTAAATTCATGTATTTTGTTAAAAATGATTCTTTTTTGGTAGAAAATTAATCTTTTTGATTCAAAATTCATTTCTTTGGTTGAAAATTAGTTTTTTCATTGAAAATTAATTTTTTAAACTAAAAATTTAACTGAATTTCTTGCTGATTTTCTTTAGAGGCATTCAATCCTCTTGGTTGAAAATTCATTTGTTTGGGTGAAAATTTAACTATTTCCTTAAAAATTTATTTTAGTTGGTTGAAAACGTATTTCTCTAACTGAAAATTTAATTATTCTAATTTTTGTTAAACCTTTATCTTTTTTAGCTGCAAATTCCTTTAATTTGTTGAAAATTTGTCTTTTTCTGGTAGAAAATGAAACTTTTTGGTTGAAAATTCAACTATAAGGTTAAAAATTTCATCAAAAATTGAAATGTTTGGTTAAAAATTAATGTATTTTGTTAAGAGTTATTCTTTTTTGGTAGAAAATTAATCTTTTTGGCTGGAATTTTATTTCTTTGGTTGAAAATTGTTTTTTTTTTATACACATTTAATATTTTTGGAAAAAACTCATCTGTTTAGTTGAAAATTAACTATTTCGTTAAAAATTTATTTTATTTGGTAACGAACTGATTCCTCTAGCTGAAAATTAAAGTATTATATTTCTTGTTGAAATTTGTTTTCATGATTTTTTAAAACTAAAAATGCAGATTTTCCATTTTTGCTAGAACTTTCTTTTTCAAAAATTAGCGTTTATGGCTTGAAAACTCAACAATTTGGATCTGATTTTTTCTTTATTGATTAAAAAACATTTGTTGGTGGAAAATACAAATCTTTTGTGAAAATTATTTTTTTTGGTTCAATTAACCAGTTTTTTATTGAAAATTAAACCAATTTTTAGTCAAAATATCAAATATTAAAATTTTTTTTTAGAATTCATTTTTTTATAACAGATATAAGTTTGTTTAAAAATTTAACCATGTTGTTGAAAATTCCTCTTTTTCTTAGTTTCAAATAAATTATTTTAACTGAAAATGTAATAATAAAATTTTACATTAATATATATTAAATTTTTGTCAGTTCCATAATGCACACAAATGTGACATTCCTCGTCACTGTCCTCCAATTCCTTCGAGTTTTCCAAATTATTTAATTGACATTGAGGAAAAGCGACAACAATGCTTTCGAGATTTTCGTGACACACCCATTTTTAGAAAAAGATTTTTTATTATCATATTATTTTATTTATTATTATATTATGTTATTATTATATAATTTTAAATTATTAAGAATTATTAATTGTCTCACGCGATGTTTAAATTAATATTCATACAAAATGTTTTTAATTCATAGTATCTCTGACCTACAATAATAGAAAACTATTTTTGATAATTGATGAAAATTGATGTGTTAACTTCCGAATTAATATATTGGTATAATACATTTGTACAATTTATATACAATCAAACTATTGAATTTTTTATCAAACGTACCAATTTCGGGCAAAAAATAATAAAATAAGCTATTGTTATTATTATTCAAATATTATAAATATTCTTTGAAATCCAATGATTGTTTATCAGCAATAACCATTTTAAACAACGCTGTTGAAAGTAAAAAGATCTCTATCTTTTTACTTTTTCCTACCTTTTTGAATAATTTTAAATCTTTATGGTAGGAAGAAATAGAGAAAATGTATCGCATTCTATCTCTTTGTCAATCTAAATTCCCGTCTATCTTTTTCAATCCCCTGTTCTCTATCTCACCCTATCATTCATCTATCCACGTCAATCTTTTACTCTCTCTCTCTGTCAATATAAATTTCCATCTATCTTTTTCAATCACCTCTTTTCTATCTTATCCTAACCTTCATTTATCCACGTCAATATTTTTCTATTCCTCTGTTAATCTAAATTCCCATCAATCTTTTTTAATCTCCTCTTCCCTATATTAACGTTTATCTTTTTCTATATTCAATCTAAATTCACGTCGATCTTTTTCAAGCCTCTTTTCTTTATCTCATCCTATCCTTCATCTATCTACGTCAATCTTTCACTATCTCTCTATCAATCTAAATTTCCGTCTATCTTTTTAAATAAATTCTTTTCTATCTTATCCTATCCTTTATCTATCCGCGTCAATATTTTTCTATCTCTCTGTCAATCCAAATTTTCATCTATCTTTTTCAACCTCCTCTTCTCTATCTAATCGTATCTTACATCTATCAAGGTCTATCTTTCTCGATCTCTCAGTCAATCTAAATTCACGTCTATCTTTTTCAATCCCCTTTTCTCTATTTCTTTCTATCCTTTATCAATTCATGTCAATCTTTTTCGTTCTCTTGACCATTCTAAATTCACGTCTATCTTTTTCAATACCCTCGTCTCTATCTCATCCTACTTTAACTATCCACGTCAATATTTTTCTATCTCTCGGTTAATTTAAATTCGCATCTATCTTTTTTAATCTCCTCTTCTCTATCGCATCGTATCCTTCATCTATTCACGTCAATCTTTTTCGATCTCTTTATTATTCTAAATTCACGTCTATCTTTTTTAATCTCCTATTCTTCATCTTATCGTATCCTGCATCTATCAACGTCTATCTTTTTCTATCTCTTTGTCAATCGGAATTCACGTCTATCTTTTTCAATCCCCTCTTCTCTATCTCATCTTATCCTTCATCTATTCATGTCAATCATTTTCTATCTCTGTTAACCTAAATTCCCGTCTATCTTTTTGAATTTACTCTTCTCTATCTCATCCTATCCTTTATCTATCCACGTCTACCTGAAGGTTTTGCTGCTAGGTGGCAAGTTTTACACAGTTGTCAACTAAGATATGGAAATAAATGTTAAGTATGTAGATTTATATATAAGCATGGGTGTCACGTTATCTTTCTGGTATGTGGTCAACGTCAAATTAATGTTTTTCCTAAATTCCCTATCTTTTCGACAGATTCCCGAATTTGGAGGGATACAAAATCATAGATTATTTAATCGCGGTAGAAAAAAAAGAAATAGACAAAGATTTAAATTTATAATAAAGAGATGATATAGTGAACTAAAAACAAGATCAGGGTTTTTTGTGACGAAAAATAGAGAAAGAGATTGAAAAAAATTTTAATTCGTAATAGATAGATAGACCAAGGGATAGAAAAATATAGGAGTCCTCGGTCGCGAAAGGTAGAAAAAGAGATAGAAAATCATTAAGATTGGGGAGATTTCTGATGAAGAATGTTAAAATAACCTGAAATTATTTAAAAATTGTGAATCTTCTTTGAAATGTATATTTTTTCTATGAAAAATATCAATTTCCGACAAAAAACACTAACATAATCACAAATTATTAGAAGATTCTACATCTTGTTCGACCGATATAAATTCTTGTTTCAAAATACAAACTTTTTGTGTAAAATGCTAACATAACCTAAACTTGTCAAAAGTTGTGAATCTTCTTAAAATGTTTTCTTTTTCTATCAAAAATACCAATTTCCGACGAAAAACACTAACCTAATTCAAAATTATTAAACGATTCTAAATCAAGGGATTTTAAGAAATTTCAAGGAATTTCACAAGATTTAAGGATTTTATTAAATCTCCAAGGATTTCAAGGGATTTAAACGGGGTTTTAAATGAAATCTTTAATGAATAAGTTTAATTCAAATTATATTCAAGGACTTTTAAATGATTTATACTTTTTCTGATACATTTTCGGGATCTCCAAAGATTTCAAGGGATGTTGGGGGATTCCAAAGGATTTTAAGAGATGTACCAAATTTCAAAAAATTTCATAGAACTTCGTAGTAGTTCAAAGATTTTGATGGGTTTCTAGAAAATGTTGGGAAATAAATTAAATTTTATTCACTTTCAAGGGATTCTTAGCGATTCCAAAGATTTCAAGAGATGTTAAGGAATTTCGAAGAACTCCACAAGATTTAACTTAATTTACATAAATTCCTTCAATATTTTTATATTATTTATTCCAATGCTGATTATCCTATAATTGTTTCTCATATAATGATTTTCTATAGTGCATTTCCCATAATCCATGGAATCTTATGCAATCTTGCAATATATTGTACACCAAAAATTCCAGTAATTGACCCATCGTTTATAAATTTTTTTAACGATAAGTACGATAACCTGAAAAGTGAGCAATGTAAACAAAAGCTATAGTAAAATCGATAGAACTAATTAATTTCTGAACTCCCTCTTTCCGCAATCAACCACGAACTTTCGGTACTATGTTACAGTAGTCGATTCCACAGTAGAAAAGAGCAGTTTTGGTCAGCCAGTTTAACTGTTGGAAAAACACGATACACAATATTATTCATAGAAGCAGTTTATTTAACCTATTTTTTTTAGGATTTAGAAATAAATCAGATTCATTAAAATATTAATATGTATTTTGAAACATCTAAATTAAGTTTTAAGCTTAAAGTTTATTCAAATTACACATACCTAGTTCTGAGGGGAGAATCGGCTATTGTGGCGGTGCGGTGCACGGTGGATATAACAAATAACGGTCATGTTTGTTGATATTTATATTCATTTTTTACATCAAATATATTTTTTGTATGGAAAAATGTTGCTATTTTTTCAATTATATATAATTATAATATATTATATATATTATGATATAATATAATTTTTAATGGTACGGAGCCATTTTAATATTTCGCATTTTTTTAAACTATCGACTCGGAATATGTATACAGTTTTGTGAGTTTATTATTAATAATTTTTTTTCAGTTTTGTAGGAATTCAATTAATATGTTTAATTCAGAAAGCTTTGAAAAAATATGTCACAAGATATTATTATATATATTAGCACCATCAATTGATTAAATGATTGAATAATACAAAAACCATAAGGAATAATTTATTGACTTTGCTTCTAAATTCTATGAATTTTAATTATAATCCAAACAAATTTTTATTTTATCTTTTCATACTTAAAAGTCAATGCATATTCAGGTAAAATTAGTAGGGGTACTATATTGAATTAAATTTAAACCGTTTTTAATTATTAACTTATCAAGTAAATATATTGCACTTTCAACAAGATAGGTGAATTTTTAACCAAATAGTTGAATTTTCAACCAGAAAGATTGATTTTCTACCGAAAAAGATGATTTTTCAACAAAACACATCAATTATCAACGCAATAGTTGAATTTTTAACTAAAAAAGATCGATTTTCAACCAAATACATAGTTGAATTTTGAACTGAAAAGGATAAGTTTTAAACCGATAATGAAATAGTTAAATTGACAGTTAAAAAAATTAGTTTTCGACAAGCAAAAATTTCAACCAAAGCGATGAATTTTCAACCAAAAGATTAATTTTTAAACAAGAAGATTAATTTTTGTGAATAAGATTATTTTTCAAGTTTTTCAAGTTGAATTTCCAACTAAAAAAAAATGTTAACCAAAACATTGAATCTTGAACTAAAAAAGATAAATGTTCAGCCAAGAATGGAATACACAGTAGAATTTTCAATTAAAAAAATTAATGTTCAGCCAAAGAGATAATAAATTCAACTAAAATACTGAATTATTCAATTAGAATTAGTCAAATTTTCAGCCTAAAGTAAAATTAATTTTCAAAAAAAATAATAATAATTTAAAAAATGAAATTTAATAATAGAAAAATTATGAATTTTCAACTAAAATAATTCATCTTTAAATAGCATAAACGAATTTTCAACTGAAAAAAATCATTTTTCAACGAAAAATTGAATAGTCAAATGGAACAGTTACATTTTCAGTTAAAACAAAATTAATTTTCAATAACAATAAAAAACAAATTTTTAACAAAATAGCTCAAGTTTTAACTAGAATATTCAAATTTTCCGTAGAAAAATTCATTTTCAGTCAAAAAAAAAAACTAATTTTTAACAAAGTAGCTCATTTTTCAACCAAAGTATCAGTTAATATTTCAACCAAAAAATATTTGAATGTATATTTTTCATTCAATGAGGAGAACAAATTACAAAAAAAAACTGTTGAATTTTCAAGCAAAAAGATGAGTTTTCAATCCAAAAGATTAGTTTTCTACCAAAAAGAAAAAATTTTAAACTAAAAGAGACAAATTTTCACCCAGATACTTGAACTTTGAACTAAAAACGATCAATTTTCAACCAAAAAAATAATAGTTCAATTTTTAATTTAAAAAATTCATTTCAAACAAAAAAAAAAACAATTTTCAAACAAATATTTCAATACAGTAACATAAAGCCTTATCCATGGGTCACCCTCGCTGCTAAAGTATTATTTAGGTCCTTTAACAAGAGTACACATACCGCCAGACATGCATGG
>CAKNYM010049866.1:0-14263 GCA_932195095.1 Andricus curvator
AATCGATGAATTTTCAACAAATTAAATGAATTTTCAACCAAAAATGTTATAGTTGATTTTTCAGATAAGAAAATGAACACTCAAGCAAAAAAATAAAATAAATTTTAACCAAAGATGTGAATCTTCAACATCCAAAAATAAATATTCAATAAATGTGTTCAACTTTTGACATTAATTTTCAAACAAACAGCTCAATTTCCAAGTGGAAAAGATCAATGTTTTAACGAAAAATAAAATAGTTCAATTTTACGGATCAATAAAAATTAATTTTCCACACAAAAAAAATTTGCAACCAAATCGATGAATTTTCAACAAATTAAGTAAAATTTCAACCAAGTAGTTGAATTTAAAAAAAAAATTCAAAATTCAAAATTCAAATTGAGCTATTTGTTTATTTTTCAAGTGAAGAAGAGAAATTTTTTAACCAAAAATAAAATAGTTAAATTTTCGGTCCAACAAAAATTAATTTTCAACCAGAGATGAATTTTGAACAAATTAAATAAATTTTCAACGAAGTAGTTGAATTTTCAAAAAATAAAGATCAATTTTCAACCAAGGATGTAATTCTTCAAAGAATTGTTAAAGACTCAATTATTAGGTTTAATGTGTTCTTAAAGTGTTCGATTTCTATAAATTGTAATTGCGAACCGGAAGTTGAATGTAAAGGAATGCTTGTAAAATTAATATTTAGTACGTGAACCGGAAGTGAACCAGGCGAGGAGAGAGTTCGTGACGGAGCGATCAAGTGAGTACTTGTACGAAAAGAGCGGTCTGTACAGTTTGATTATTGTCGTTAAAACTACATTTCACTGTTAAATCGGTGTACTTATTGTGTCCTGAGCGTGCAAAATTTAAGTGATAATATTTCAGAAGTGGGATGGACTAAAGTCTCACGAGTGATAAACGGATTTTGTGTGGCGCGGCGTGGCGTGCTTTGCAACGAACGAGAACGGTCGTGCGTGCGGTGAATTTCCGACGCATTTCGGAAGAAGACTTTGACTGGATTTCATGAGAATCTTTTCCATTTCCTTGCTCGGATCGGGAACGGGAACACAGCGGAACGAACAGATGAAACGAGCGAAAACGAACCATAATAGAGTGCAGTTCCACCGACCAAGCTTCGGCGGCGTGACCTCACTTATACGTGAGTGGCGTGGCGTATCCAGTGGCTTAGAGGTGGAGGGGATACACAGGAGTAAGCGAGAAGTCCGAGAGTGGTATCCACCTTCTCTTTCCAACCTATGTATCCCCTCCACCTCTAAGCCACTGGATACGCCACGCCACTCACGTATAAGCGACGCCACGCTGCCGAAGCTTGGTCGGTGGAACTGTACTCATTGTCAGCGTTGAGCGAGGTAACATAGAATTTAAGTATTTGTATTTATCCAAGTACAACATTAATCATAAGCGACCAGCCTGTAATTTTGAACGAAGAATTCGAAGCATTCGTTCAACAATGGCTACACTTAGGTGAAACTGGTTGCAGATCGGAGGGCAGTTCGATGTTCTCGTATAGTGCGGACAATTGTTTTCGCAGTAACGGGAACCGTCGTGAGGAGGATTGGCGCGGCTGCGAATCGAGCGACCCACCATATGATCGTGACAGATTCCAAACAAGTCGATTGTAATTGTTAGCTGAAGCGCCTGTTGGTGCTAGAGTGAACCGGATACAGCCGGATACGCATAACGAAGTGTCACAAAGTGATCCTAACTTATTACGAGCGGGTTTCGGTGGAAATCAAAATAGAATGCCGCGCATAAATCCAAATAATCGATCCGTCGCGAGTCAGCTCGGAATTTTGCGACATGATCTTTGTAGAGTCCCTGGCGTGATTCAAGATGGAAATGCGAATGAATTGTTCGAAGAAAGACGTTTACTGACCGATAGAGCTCGTATTCAGAGAACCGCGTATGAAAATGAACGAATGGTTACGACTCTTTGTAACTTCGGAAATTACGATAATCAAGGCCATTTCGAAAATCAACGATAGTTCGGGAATTAAAGAAATTTCGAACACCAAGCAAATTACGGAAATTTCGATCGGTACGGAATCGATCGAGAGTCAAGTTATTCGGGGGACAATAGGTACGGTTAATTTGATACCGATCGTGAACCAAATTATGATGGAGACATTCGAAGCGGAGGTGCTGTCAACCCTGGAGGAACTTCTCAAGGTGGATTTGGAGCAGAAGCTCTTGGTGTGACGTTGGATAACATTTTTCAGGAAAATCGTCGTGATGAAGCGTTTCAACGTGTAATAGGAAGACTGGGATCGCGCGAGGTTACTCCAGAAGCGAGCTCTCGGAAGACGAATACACGTGAGGATTCCTTCCACATTATGCCGGATTGGACTAAAGCTATTGAAGTCTTTGATGGAGAAAAAGGTGGCACAAGAGCACGAGAGTGGATCGATAACGTCAATAGAATGGCGAAGTTACACAAATGGCCGGAGAGTTTCATGTTGGAGGCGGTTTGGGCTCATCTTCGAGGAGCAGCTTTGGACTGGTTTAGAATGCGGTCAAAGGAATCTCAGGATTGGAAAGGATTCCAAACAGCATTTGAGAAAATGTTAATCAGAGCGGAAGGTCTTTCGACGAAGTGGCAAAGAATGACAGAACATTTTCAAAATAAAAACCAAACAGTAATTGCCTATTGTATGGAAAAGGCACAGTTATGTCACGAGATAGGATTAGGTGTTAAAGATACTAAGGAACAACTGCTGATTGAACTCTGGTCAAGAGACTTAGCATCGACTTTGGCAACGAAAAACCATCAAGATTTGGAGGAATTAATCCACGATATTCAAGAACAGGAACAATTGAATCTACAAAGGAGAGAAAGAATTATGAATTCCGGTGACACAACGAGGACCAAAACAACGGAAACGGCAAACACTGGACGAACAGAGCAGACGGAACAAAAAGAAAAATGTGAGACCTCGAATGTGGACCGGAAATCAACATCTCTGCCAAACCCTGATCGACGACCACCAGTCCGTAATGACGCTGGCGAACCTAAAGGTTATAATTGTGAAAAATATGGACATCTTTCCCGAAATTACCCGGATCCATTAGAGGAATGAAGATGTCGCAACTGTCAACAGACTGGGCTTACTCAGAGGCATTGTCCAAAAGCTTCGGTAAAGACAACCAGCCAAGGAATTCATCAGGTCGGCGGTCAAGTGAACAATGCAATAATGAAGTATATTAAAGAGGTACCGATCGATGGAATTGCATGGAATGCACTCATTGATGCTGGCAGCTCAGAGTGAACGATAAAGGCAACAGCGGCATTAACTGGAGGATACGAATAAATTCGAGAACCAATGGAACTGAAAAGTTTCGGACCAGCTCATTTTCGGGTTACGTCCCCAGGATTAATAAAAGTTCAAGTGTCGGTGGATGGAGTAAGAGGTGAAAAGGTACCTGTGCGCATAGCACCAGACGATTCTCAAGCTCTTCCACTTTTAATTGGATGGAGTTACACGCAGCTTCTTTATGTGGTCTATACAAAGAGAGGACACGAACTCAGCTTCAAAGAGCGTCAAGATAATCCATTCAGTGAGGCACCCGCTGCAATGAGTCGCGGTTCAGAATTGACTATCATCAACAATGACGTAATACCACCTCACTCAAAGAACCTTATTTCATAATAAGTTCAAACAAAGAATTTCTTCTACCCATTTTCAATTTAGGCTCTATTGAAAAGAAACCAGCGAATAAGTCGGACCGTTACCGAAATTCATATAGGAAACAATCGCCCCAAGGAAGAAGTTGAGTATTTGGTATCTGTTTCAAATGATTATCGAGTAACAGTCAGCCGCAATTTGTTTAACCAAGGATGCACGGATTTAATCACCATGAAAATCACCGAGAAGCCTGGAAGCGAACCTATTTATTGTTCTCATCGAGCCAGTGACAAGGAGCGTAAAGAGATTGATCAAATCTTTAGCACATACAAGGAGGCAGGATTGTCGAAACCAATTCACCATACGCTAGTCCTGTTCTGCTGTTTCTGCTGGAAGAATGGGGAACCGCGATTGGTTACTGACTATCTCAAGTTGAACGCGGAAACGGAGCGAATGAACTTCCCCTTACCAAATATCGATGATCATCTGTCGTTACTGAGTGGAAGTACCTTATTTATTACGCTGAATTGAGCGCATGGATATATGCAAATTACTCTGGATGAAGAAAGCCGGCATCAGGCGGCAATGATTACGCCAACAAATACTGCTGAATTTACGAGGATGACATTTGGGCTAACTAATGCCCCATTCTATTTCTCGAATCTCATGCAGAAGGTATTTGGACCACTTCAAGATAACTTAATTCCCTTCTACTTGGATGATATCCTGATTCCTGGGAAAAGTTGGGAAGATCTGAAAGGAAGACTTATTATGGTATTAGAGGCTCTGAAGAAAGCCGGCCTGACCATAAACTTATCGAAGTGTCAGTTTTTAATGGAAAGGGTAACCTACTTAGGATTCGAGATTTCGGCTGATGGAATCGAACCGGGCGACCAAAAGTTACGAGCGATTTTGGAATTTCCCTCACCAGAAAATGCAACTGAAGTAAGAAGATTTTTGGGAATGATCGGATTGTTTAGTCGATATGCACCGAAGTTTTCGGAGAGATCCGGACCTTTGTTTGACTTACTTAATCTGAAGGTCGAATTCTGCTGAGAAACGAAAAAAAAGAAATCCTTCGAAGACCTTAAGCGAGTCATGGCACAAAAGCCTATTGTTCAAATGTTTGACCCTCAAAGATGGATGGAGCTTCATACGAATGCAAGCTTGAAAGGCTTGGCGGGAATTCTACTACAACGTGGTGATGACACGAAGCTACACATGGTTTACGCAGTGAGTCGACGAACCAGTGATTTTGAGAAAAATTATCACTCAAGCAAATTGGAACTGAGAGTTATAATCTGGGCGGTAAATCGTTGACATCCGATGTTGATCAACATAAAATTTACAATCATCACAGATTCTCAAGCGTTGGTCTACCTCAACACTCACAAAACAAAGGTCTCGCAAGCAGCTAGATGGAGTAATTTGCTGAATGAGTACGAGTTCGATATCGTGCATCGCCCTGGAGAAAAGTTATCACATGCGGACGCACTGAGTCGAGCCCCTCTTCAGGAACCCGAAGAAGAACCAATTGAGGACCAGTTGTTGATGTACACCGCAATGTCCAAGGAAGATGAAATTGTGATGTTACAATATTCTGACACTGAGCTACGTAAGAAGTGTGAAATTCTGAAGAGAAGTGAAGATCAAAGAACTAAACGCGAGAAAGGAGAAACCCTGAACTATGAACTGCATGAAGGTATCCTCTATGAACAAGTGGGTCAGGATTTAAAATACGTCGTACCACGTTCACTACGCAAAAGCCTGACTATTCGCCATCACGATGTTGGAGGTCACTTTGGTTTTGAAAGAACTGTAAAGAAGATGGAGCATTATTACTACTTTCCAGGATTGCGCCGGTACGTCCGCCAACACATAAGGTCGTGTATACATTCTCTATTAACGAAGGCAGTCGCAGGTCGACAGCGCGGTGAATTGCACCCGATACCTCCGGGTAAGAGACCCTTTGAAGTCGTCAACCTGGATCATCTCCAACCTTTTGTGTCAAGTTCGCGCAGAAACAAATATATTTTGGTAATGATTGACAACTTAACAAAACATGTGCGTTTGGAACCAACAATGAACACGTCAGCTGATGGAGTTATAGAGTATTTAGAAGAATTCGTATTGGACTTTGGAGCCCCTAAACGTGTGATTACCGACCGCGGAACTTGCTTCACTTCCGATAAGTTCGCTGATTGGTGTGCTCAGCATGGGATCGCCACCTAAAGGTAATTGCCAGAGACCTTAATGAATCAGTCAAAAAACGACTGATAAAAGCCCATTCGAGCTACTCTATGAGTACTTTCCACGTCACGACGAGGGTGTTCTGAGAATCTCAACTAAACATGAAGACTACCAGGATCCGACTATTCTTCGTGAAGCAGCTCGACAGAGAATTCTGGCCGAACAAGAGAAATTTAAGCAGCGTTATGATAAAAACCGTTATCGGAATTTTCACTACAAAATCGGAAAAGTGGTGGTGATGAGGGTGAATTCAGTATCCACAGGTGATTCTACTAAACTTCAACGAGAATATCGAGGTCCACTTGTGATTTATAAAGTTTTCCCCGGTGATACTTACGGAGTTACGGACCTAAGAGTGGAAAAATCTGGGCGTCCTTATGCCAGTACAGCACATGTTACTCAGCTAAAACTTTGGACTCCATGGTTGGAACAAGAAGAATCAGATTTGGATGACGATGATCAATTCAGTGTAGATGGGAACGAGTATTTCAGAGATGAAACATCTGAACAAAAGAATTATCAGCTTGACGAAGAGGAAATTGAGCCCACTAACGATCATTTGGAAATGATTGAACCAGACGAAGGAGACGAGATGCTGAGTACTACAGATGAGCCTGCAGAGACTGATCCACACACGGTGACCAGAAGTGGTCGTGTTGTCCGGAAACCTGATAGCTACGGTGAACCTGTGGTTTACTAACTCGAGGCAGAGAAAGTGTTGGATTTCTATAAATTGTAATTGAAAACCGGAAGTTGAATTCGAAAGAATGCTTGTAAAATGAATATTTAGTACCTGAACCGGAAGTAGAAGGCAGGGAGAGAGTTCGTGAAGGAGCGATCAGGTAAAGTTTTATTATTGTCATTAAAACTACATTTCACTGTTAAATCGGTGTACTTATTGTGTCCTGAGCGTGCAAAATTTGAGTGATAACAGAATAAATGTTCATTAAATTATTTCAAGTTTTGACATTAATTTTCAATCGAATAGCTCAATTTTTCTATCAAATTAAATTAATTTTCATTTTTAGCCAAAGAGAAGAAAACACTACCGAATCGGGTAGTGAGGCAATGAACTTTCGAATTCGAACTGCTAATCATTTTTTTTTTTAGCCAAAGAGGTGAATTTCCACCCAGACGATTAATTTAAAAAAGAAAATATTTTAACAAAATTCATGAATTTTTAACCTACTAGTTAAATTTTCAACGAAAAAAGATCAATTTTTAACCAAAAAGGGAATGGTTAAATTTGCAGGTAAAAAAATAAATTTTGAACCGAATTAATTGCATTTTCAACCAAACAAAATAAATTGTTTACTTAAAATTTAATGGCTGATATTTCAAGGAAAGAAGATTTTATAGTTTTAATCAAAAACAGTTGAATTTGAACCAAGATAGACGAATATTCAACAAAACGTTGATTTATCAACCAAATCAAATTAATTTTTAACCAAACGGTTGAATTTTGATCAAGCAAATACACATTTCCAACAAATTAATTGAATTTTTCAAGTAAAAACGATCAATTTTTACAAGAATTGAAAATGTAATTTTTATTAAAAAAAAAAAAAAAAAATTTTCATCAAAGAGATAAATTTCTTATCAAAATAATTAATGTTCAACCATAAAAAAATTAATTTTGAGCAAAGTAACTTAACTCCTAACCAAGCAGTTGGATATTTTGCCAAAAAGATGAATTCTCAACGAAAAATATAATAGTAGATATTTAAAACATAAAAAATTTTCATTTTGAAATTAAAACTGGATGGATTTAACCAAGAAAAGCGAATTTTTAACAAAATATTTAAATCCTCCACCAAAACAGCTGAATTTTTAACAAAATAGTTGAATTTTCAACCAAATAATATTAAATTTCTAGCAAAAGAGATAAATTTTCAAACCAAAATGACGAATTTTCAACCATAAAGTTGAATTTTCAACCATAAAGTTGAATTTTCAACCAAAAAATAATAAATTTCTACTAATTTTCGAACCAAAAAGATGAGTTTTCAACAAAAGAGTTGAATTTTCAACCAAGAAATATTTTCCAGTCAAGAAAAAATTGTTCAACCAAATTGTTGAAAATTCAAGACAAAAGGACGAATTTTCTACAAAACAGTTGAAATTTCAACCGCAAATTATGAATTTCTAACTAAAAATTCAATTATCAACCAAATAGTTGATTTTTCTACCAAAATAGTTTAATTTTTATACTCAAAAGACAAATTTACAGCAAAACAGTTGAATTTCAGAAAAAAAACTTAATAGTAGACTTTTCAAGCAAAAAGAATAAAATTTCAAGTTAAATCCTCCACCAAACAGACTAAGTTTAATTTACCTCATTATTTAAGTATTTATTTTATTAATTTTCAGTTGTATTTTCAACAACAACAAATATTAAATTTGTACCAAAAGAAATTGGTTTTTAAACCAAATAGATGAACTTTTAACAAAAAAGTTTAATCATCAACCAAAAAAAAAATAGAATAGTGGACTTTTTAACCAAAGAACTTTTTAACTTTCACTTGGAAATAGTTGAATTTGCTCATTGTGTTCTATGAATTCATTCCGCATTTAAATGGCAAAACGAGAAAAAGGGGCGTAAGATTGTGAATTATGCGATAAATAATTAGGAATTTTGATTATTTATAGACTCAAGAATAATAGCTCAAATAAACATTGAAGTTGATTTCTAATACTTTTAAAATATTCTTTTTTAGACTCTCAGCGTCTGCCAACGATATTTCTTTATCCTTCCCTCTTGCCTCATTTATTGAAAGAAATAGTTCAAAGAACTCATTATAATTAATACTGTGAATTCCAGTTCTGTAATACCAACATCCTTTAGTTAAAATAAACTATGACTCCATCTGTGCAAGTAAATAGACGAGTCTGACCAAGACCGGACAAAACCACTATTGGTACGGCGCAGCAGTGGTCACAGACCGGTGCAATCAGACACCGCTGCACAGCTGACTAAAGCTTGTTGAAACTACTGCGTGCACGCGCACCATTCCGCGACGGCGAGTCAGTGGTCACACGCCGTTATGGTCAGGCATCGGTGCTTCTCCAGCGTCCGCGCCTGTAGTACTTCAGTGAAAAATTCCAATCGCAGATCCGCGAGCGCTTACGAGTGCTACCCAGGAACGACAATCGAAAACGAGTTCAGATTATCATTCAACAACAATTGTTATTGATATAAAAAAATTTGGTAGCCAAATTCACGTATTTGGTATTTTTGAACATAGAAAATTGTTTTTCTCTGTGGAATCACTTCGTTTACTTTCAAGAATAATAATCTTATCATACATATGATTGGCATTTAGTTCCGCTTTCAACGATGTGGCGGAATTTTTAACCAAGAAGATTAATTTTCTACCAATAAAGACAAATTTTCAATTTAATACATCAATTTTAAACTATAGTAATGAATCTTCAACCAAAAAAAATTTGCCTTCAATGAAGAAGATTACTTTTCTACCAATAAGACGAATTTTCAACCAAACAGTTAAATTTCCAACCCAAAATGGAATAGTTATATTTTAAGAATGTTCTAGATGTACAGTCAAATTCAAAATTACTTCATCTTCAACTTGAATTATGAAATTGACAAAAAAAGGACCCATTGATTACTGGAATAAATTTAAAAAGAACAACTAGAGCGTAAATAATAAAGAAAATAGTTAACGTCATAATTGTTCATTAAAATTCAATTATTTTTATATATATGTCTTTGTCGGCTTTAGGCAAAAGTTGTAATTTTCATTTAATTCTAATTTACAAAATTCTTTCTTCTAAAAAAATCTATTCTTTGAAGGTTCTTTACAATTCTATTAGTCACTTTCTTATGGAATTATTTTATTTAGAAATTATACGTAAAATTATTTTTGGGCCAACAAAATTTTCTTAATAATGTTTAATAAAAACGTGGCGAACAGAAATTTAGAAAATCTTTCCAGGAATAGAGTGAGCTCTTGTAAATTAAAATTGAATGAAAATTACGACTTTTGCCTAAAGCCGAAGAAAAAATAGAATTTTCAACAAAAGACATAAATTTTTTAATAAACAGGTCAATTTTCAACTAAACAAGAATAATTTTCAACGAAAAAAATGCATTTTTAACAAAAATTAGACACGAAATCAAATAGGTAAGTTTTCAACCAAAAAAGATGAATTTTCAACCAAAAGTAGAACCTTCGAACAAAAAAATTGAATTTGTATTAAAAGAGTATAATTTTCCACCAAGATCGATTTGGTCAGTCATGAAAAAAAAAATCAACCAAATTGTTGATTTTTCAAGCCGAAAGGACCAATTTTCTAGGAAACATGAATTTTCAAACGAAAAATTTGAATTTTCAACAAGAAAGTTTATTTTCGACCGAATAGTTGGAATTTCTACCAAAAACGATGACCAATTAATTAAAATTATTATATTTTCCGCAATATAATTAAATTTTCATCTAGAAAAGAAAAGTTTTCAAAAAAATACCTTCAGGAAATAAACTATTTGCAACACCAAAAACGCTTGACTTTTCACCGAAAAGTTCCATTTTTAACCAAAAAAGATAAAAATGTCGAACAAAAGAGATGAATTCGCAAACCAAAAAGACAAATTTTTAACAAAAGTGTTGAATTTTCAACAAAGAAACATTTTTCAGTCAAGAAAGAATAGAAATTTGTACGGAATTGTTGAACTTTCAAGCCAAAGAGATGAATTTTTTATAAAACAGTTTAATTTTCAACAAAAAAAGTTAACATTTTACAAATATTGTTAATTTTTGACCCAAAAAAGACAAATTTTTGGGTTGAGAAAATAAACTTTTTTTTTGCTTAAAAGCGCGATATAAGTGAATTTCTTATAATAATTATTGATAACAATGATAAGTGTTCTTGTTTAGTTCTTGGTCATGATTCATTATTGCTTTCACGTAATTGAACGACAAAATCAGTATAAAAAATACATTCAAACACCAAAAATGCAGCATTTCATCTGTATGCGTTAATCTGTTTATAACAGTTTTAAACTTTAAAATCGGTCAATTTTTTAACGAAAGATAGAGGATTCAACGGATGGTAAGTGTGGGGGGCGCCCCCCCCCATCAATCTCAGGGCACAACCAACTTGCCAATCTTTCTTTGTTTTTTTTTCTTTCTCCACGTATTTTTTTACTTTCTCCAGGAATTTCCTTTTTGTTTTTTCTCATTCCTCCTTTTCCTCCCGTTAATCAATTACGAATGTAAATAAAAGAATGCTTTATTTACAAATGGGAACTGTAAATTTGTTCTTCTCGAGGGGAAAAAAACTCCTAAGAATGCGGTCCAGCCAAAGCAAATTACCTCGGATTACTCTGGATTACATCAAATTATGGTGGATTACTCCGACTAAACTAGACTTATACGAATTTTCAACCAAAAAAGAATACCTTCTTCCAAAATTTTTCAATTTTCAACTAAATATACGAACTCTTAACCAAATAGTTGAAGTTTCACAAAAAAAAATTATCTACCAGGAAGATTAATTTTCTACATAAAAAGATGAATTTTCAAATGAAAAAAATAAATTTTCCACCAAAAATTAATCAGTTGAATTTTCTGTTAAAAATTAATTTTCAATCACAAAAGAACGATTTTTGATGAAAATAATTAAATTTTCATCCAGAGAGATGCATTTTCAACCAAAGTGATGAATCTTAAACCAAAAAAGGCTTTTTGAATGAATTGTTGAATTTTCTACAAAGAAACTAATTTTTAACCAAAAGAGACGAATTTTTAATGAAAAATCTAATAGTTGATTTTCAACCAAAAATGAAATAGTTACATTTTCAAATTAAAAAATTAGTTTTTTACAATAAAAACAATTTTGAACAAAGTAGTTACATTTTCAACTAAGGAGATGAACTTTCAACTAAAATTATAAATTATTAACTGGAATAAATAATTTTTGAGTTAAAAAATCAATTTTGAACCAAAAGAACAACGATTTTTTAACAAAATGGTTCAATTTTCCACAGAATAGATACATTTTTAAGGAAGTAGTTCAACTTTCAACGTAATATTTGAATTTTCTACTAAGAAGATTGATTTTCAACCAAAAAGGACCATTTTTTAACCACATGTTTGAATTTTCAACCAAAGAGTTGAATTTTCAACTGAAAAAGATAAAATAATCAAAAATGAAATAATTAAATTTGCAGTTACAACATGAATTTTCAACCAAATTGTTGAATTTTCAACTGAAAAAGATAAAATAATCAAAAATGGAATAATTAAATTTGCAGTTACAACATGAATTTTCAACCAAATTGTTGAATTTTGAACTAGCAAAGATAAATTCTAATGCCAAAATCTTAATTTTCTACCAGAAAAACACCAACATTTCATGAAAATACATGAATTTTCAATACAAAATAGTTCAATTTTTGACCAAAGAAATTAATTTTCTACCAAAATAGTTGAATTTTCAACCGAAAAAGATGAACTTTCAACAAAACAGTTAAATTGTCAACTAAAAAATGACTTTTTAAGAAAATTGTTGGATTTCTTACCAATTAGATTAATTTTTCGCCAATTAGATGAATTTTCAACCAAAAATATAGATTTTCAATCAAGAAAATTAATTTCCTACGAAAAAAGAGGACTTTTTAACAAAATACATGAATTATAAATAAAAATATCAATTTTTAACAAAAAATGTAATAATCAAATTTTCAATTAGGAAAACTAATTTTCAACAACAAATGTTCAAAAAAATGGTTCAAAACGTTTTAGATTACCTATATGTAAATGACTCTGAATCACATGGATTACAGTGGATTACAAGTTAATCACGTGGATTACCTATACTACTTCGATTCAACTGGATTACCCTGGATCATATATGGATTATATATGGATTACTCTGGTGTAAAAATGGACTACTCTGGATTACGCCATATTGCAACTGAATCATTATGAACTATATGGATTACAAATGTATTACTCTGGATTAAAAATGGATTACAAGTGGATTACAAGGAAACTATTCCTGTTAAAAAGTGGATTACTCCAAATTTGACGGATTACAAGTAGGTTACTCTGAATGTTATGGATTATAATTCAAATATCCAGTTTACAAGTGGATTACTCCAAAATAAATGGATTACAAGTGGATTACCCTGGATGACACCCGATTTTCAGTGGATTACTCCTTAACACATTGATTACAAGCATATTAATCAGGCTTATGCCCGATCACAAGTGGATTACTGCGATGTACATGGATTACAAGTGGATTAATACAAATTAAACTGGATTACACCGTATTTCACAAGATTGTAAGTGAATTACTCCGAATTAGTTAGATTACATTTAAGTTACGAGGAATGCTCTAAATAGATGGATTGCAAGTGTATTACTCTGGATAACTCCAGCTTACAAGTGGATTAATTCGAAATAAATGGATTAAAAGTGGACAACCCTAAATTACACCCGATTACAAGTGGATTACTCTGAATCACATTGATTGTAAGTGGATTACTCCAAACCTATATAAAATTACAAGTGGGTAACCCCGTATTACACCCGATTACAGGTGGATCACTCTGAATCACATGGATTACAAGTGGATTGCTTCGAATTAAATGGATTACAAGTGGATTTATTCGAATTACGCTAGATTACACTGGATTACACAAGATTGCAAGTACATTACTCCCAGTTTGTTGGATTACATTTTAGTTGCAAGGAATGCTCCAAATATATGGATTGCAAGCGGATTACTCCGAATTAAATCGATTACAAGTGGATTACTCCGAATCAAATTGATGACAAGTGGATTAATGAGGCTTACACCCAATTACAAGTGGATTACTCCGAATTATATGGATTACAAGTGTATTAATCTTAATTAGTTGGATTGCAAGTGTATTACTCTGGATAAGTCCAGCTTACAAGTGGATTACTCCGAAATAAATATATTACGAGTGGATTATCCTGGATTACACCCGATAACAAGTGTATTACTCCGAATTACATTGATTACAAGTGGATTACTCCAAATTATATGGATTTAAAGTGGATTATTCCTAATTACTTTGAATTACACCTGGATTACACAAGATTTCACTGGATTACTCCGAATTAGTTGGATTTCATGTCAGTTACAAGGAATGTTCGAAATATATGGATTACAGGTGTATTATTCTGGATAACTCCAGCTTACAAGTAGATTACTCAGAAATATGTGGATTACTCCAAATCATGTGGATTACTCAAAATCATATGGATTACAAGCGGATTACTCAAAATTATGTGGATTACCTCAAATTATGTGGATTAATAGTGGATTACTCTAAATTATGTTGATTACAAGTGGATTACTCCAAATTATGTGGATTACAAGTGGATTAC
>CAKNYM010049866.1:24232-36810 GCA_932195095.1 Andricus curvator
ATCTTTAATCTTTAATCTTTAATCTTTAATCTTTAATCTTTAATCTTCAATCTTTAATCATCGATCTTTAATCTTTAATCTTTAATCTTTAGTCTTTAATCTTTAATCTTCAATCTTCAGTCTTTAATCTTTAAGCTTTAATCCTTAATCTTTGATCTTTAATCTTTGATTTTTAATCTTTGATCTTTGATCTTTAATCTTTAATCTTTAATCTTTAATCTTTAATCTTTTTTCGTAACCTGTAATCTCGTCTCTCCGTAGCTTAATGGATAAGAGCATCAGACCGGCAATCTGAAAGACCTGGGTTCGGAACACAGCGGAATTTTTGTACAATTTAGAAATAAAAATCAATATTCAAAAACTGTTAATTTTAGACCATTAGGCACAAAAACAATGAACATCAAATTATTTAATACATTTTATTTGGTTAAAACCATAACATCAAAAAATATGAAACATTCTAATGTTCTCAATCTCGTCTCTCTGTAGCTTAGTAAGATCATCGGACCGGCAATCTAAAAGACCTGGGTTCGGATCCCAGCCGAGCTTGAGAGCCATTTTTTCACAATTTAGAAGTAAAAATCAATATTCAAAAAATATTGATTTTAGACCAGTATACAAAAAACAATTAACATCAAATTATATAAAAAATATAACAGTTGTTATTTCAACCAAAAAATATTTTACGGCTAAATTTAAAAACAGTTCATTTCAACCAAAAAGACTACTTTCCAACAAAGAAAGTATTTTCAACCAAGAAGGGTTTTTCAGTGAAGGAAGAAAAAATTTGTACCAAAGATGTGGAATTTGCAGCCAAATAATAAACAATTTTACCAAACAAATTGAATTATAAACCAACTAGTTCCACTATTTTTCAGTCGCGAAAAAAAAATTTAACTAAATTGATGAATCTTCAAACAAAATAGTTGAATTTTAAAGCTAAAAAGACGACATTTCGAAAAAATAGTCAAATTTTCATCCAAAGAGTTAAATTTTATAATAAATTTGTAAATAGTTACAAATAGTACAAACGAATAGTACAAAATAATTGCATTTTCAAGCTAAAAAGGCGACATTTCTACTAATCTGTTAAATTTTTAACAAAATAATTAAATTTTCAACCAAATATGAAAATCTTCAATCCAAAAGATGAATTTTTAACCAAGAAGTTTAATTTTCTAACAGATTAATTTTCAGCGAAAAAGTAGAATTTTCCACCAAGTAAGATTTTCAGTCAAGAGAGAAAAATAATATCAACCAAATTGTGGAATCTTCAAGCCAAGAAGACGAATTTTTTACAAAACAGTAAATTTTCAACCTCAAAATATTAATTTTTATCAACAAAGAGATTCATTTTCTACCAAGAAGATTAATTTTCTATCAGAAAAGGGGAGTTTTACACAAAATAGTAGAATTTTTATTTTCAAAAATTAACTCTCAACAAACAAACAAATAATTTTTAACAATATCGTTCATTTTGCAACCAAGTAATTGAATTTTCGAGTAGAAAGCATTTTAATTTGTAATCAAAAACAGTTGATTTTAACCAAAAAAGACTAATTTTCAACAAAAAAGTTTAATCCAGTACCAAAAGTGATTAATTTTAGGTCAAAAATTTGCATTTTTATCCAAAAAAGATTAAACTTCTAACAAAAGAGATGAATTTACAAACCAAAAAGACAAAATTTCAACACAACAGCTAAATTTTCCACCCGAAAATATTAATTTTCAACAAAGAATTCATTTTCAAACAAATAGTTGTATTTTCATAACAAAAAGACGAACTTTTAACCAAATTGTTTAAATTAAAAAATAATAATTTAATTTTTAATCAAATAATGAAATTATTATCCAAAAAAGGTCAGTTTTTAACCAAAAATATATTAGTAGACTTTTGAACCAAAAAGAATGAGCTAAACTATAGCTCATCATTATTTAACTCTATTAAGTTAAATTAAAAACACTTCAAATTCTTAACATTTTAAGAAAAAATATTGCATTTTTGACCAAAAAGGATAACTTTTTCCAAAAATTGTTAAATTTTCAAGATAATAATTTTCATATCAATAAATGTACTTGAACTCGTGACACTGCATTTCCGGTATTTCTATATTGACCGCAAACTGGTCATCGGCAACTCGCATCGAGTAAAATAATGGTCGAGAGAGATCTATAAAGTGAATGTTCAATAATCATTGAATTTTTTAGTTTTAATATTTCTACTTCTCTCTAAATTTCAATAAGTTAATTTTTTTACTGATTTCAATCAGTGACCGAATTCTAGCCACTAATCAGTTATTTTTAACGATGAGTCAGTTAGTTTGACTGATTCGTCAGTGAAAAATAACTAATTCCTAACTGGAATTCAGTCACTACTGATTGTAATTAGTAACAATTTTAACTGATTCAAATTTATATTTAGCAATCTTCCTGCAATTTATGAATAACATAATTTATGAAACGTGACAGAGTTAGGGAATTTTCGATTTAAAGTTGAAGTTAATTTTATTATTATGGTTAAAAATCGCAACTATTTCGTTGAAAATTAATATTAATTGAATTATTATTATTATTAAATTAATTAATTGAAATTGATTTAATTAAATTAATTCAACTATTTTTGTATAAAATTAAAATTCTTTTTGTGGTTGAAATATAATATATCACGTTTTTTGCTAAGAATTCACCTTTTTTGGTAGAAAATTCAACTACTTATTTAGTTGCAAGTGGAACTACTTTTTTAAAAATTCATTTATTTGGTTGATGATTCATCATTTTAGTTGAAACCCCTTTCTTTTGTTCTAAATTTAAATACTTGGTTGGATATTATGTTTTCTAGATGAAAAATAATTATTTTAACTGAATATTTAACTCTGGTTTAAAATTCCTGTATTTTATTGAAAACTCGAATTTTATGGGAGAATATTTAATCTTCTTGGTGACTAATTCATCCTTTTCGTTGGAAATTCCTTTAAAAATTCGAAAATTCGGGTGAAAATTCATGTACTTTGTTAAAAATTCATCTTATTGGTTGAAAACTTGAAAATTGATCATTTTGGTTGAAAATGAGATTTTTCTTATTTAGAATTAATTTTTTAAACTGGAAATGTAACTCTTCCATTTTTTGACGAAAATTTATCTTTTCTGATAGAAATTTGATCTTCTTGGTTGAAAATTATACTATTTCGTTGAGAATTTACTTTAATTTTATTGAAAATTAATTTTTTTTACTGAAAATTAAACTATTCTATTTCTAGTTGAAAATTTATCTGCTTTCGGTGAAAATTTAACTATTTGTTGAAAATCCGTCTTTTTTTGTAAAAGAGTCTCTCATTAGTTGAAATTTCATCTTTTTGGTTCTAAATTAATTTCTTTGGTTGAAAATTCGTTTGTTTTTTTGCTTGGAAATTTATGTTACTGACTGAAAATTATCCTACTTTATTTTTGGTAGAAAATTTATCTTTTTAGTTTGAAATGCATGTATTTCGTTGAAAATTAAATTTTTTTTAGTTGAAGATTCATCATTTTAGTTGAAAATTCACTTTAACTATTCTATTTTTTGTTAAGAATTCATTTCTTTCATTGAAAAAAACTGTTTAGTTGAAAATTAGTTTGTTTTTTTTATAGCTGCAAATTGAAATATTTATTATATTTTTGGTTTGTAAATTCATCTTTTTTAGTTTAATATTGAATTATTTTGTTGAAAATTCATTTTTTTTTGTTTTTGAAATTTGAGTGTTTTAACTGAAAATTTAATTCACCTGTTTTTGGTTTAAAAATCTTCTTTTTTTGTTATGAAAAAAAAAATCTTTTTTTTTGAAAATTCGTTTTTGTTTTTGGTTGAACATTTATTTTTCCGACATTTCAACTGTTCTAATCTTGGTTGAAAAATGATGTTTTTAGATGAAAAATCATAAATTTGGTTGAAAATGAATCTTTTTTGGTAGAAAATTAATTTTTTGGGTTGAAAATTCAACTATTTGGTTAAAAATTCATTGTATTTTTGTTTGAAGATTCGTCATTTTAGTTGAAAATTCATTTCTTTGATTGAAAATGTATCTTTTTGACTTGAAAACACAATTGAAAAGTATTTTAAGTATATTTAGAAACAAAACTAGTCATTACTCACATAATATTTCTAAAACAAGGAATATTTTAGAAAATTTTGAATTTCAGTGTGGAAGATAAATTTCGGCTTTCCGATTTTGGGCTATAAATCTCTTTGGCTCTGAAAATTAATTATTTCTCTCTAAAAGTGTTTCTTCAGATTTACCTAGTAACGACTTCCACTTCTAGCAGATTCACAAAATTTCTAATACCAACAGAAAATTTTTTAGTAGACGTTGAATTTTCAACTAGATACATTAATTTTAAACTAAAAAGGATAAATTTTTAACCACAGCAGACATATTTTCAACAAAATATATGAATTTTCAAATAAAAGAAAAGAAATATCCAACAAAATAGTTGAATCTTTAACTAAGCAATATAAATTTTTAACAAAAATGGAATGATTAAATTTTCATTTAAAAAACTGAATACATTTTTAACAAACTAATTTCATCTTTCTACCAAAAATGATGAATTTTTAATGAAAGAGGTAATAGTTGAAATTTAAACAAAAAAATATTTTCATTTTAAATCAGGTACAGTTGAACTCAACCAAAAAAGACGAATTTGCAACAAAATATTTACATTTGAAAAGTTGAAGTTAATTTTATTATTATGTTTAAAAATCGTTTTTTTTTTTGTTGCTAGAAAATTCATGTTTTTGGTTGAAAGTTAACATTTTTGGTTGAAAATTCATCATTGTGATTAAAAATTAATTTCTTTGGTCGAAAATTTATTTCTTTTTAGTTGAAAATTAATTTTTTGAACTGAAGATATAACTATTCCATTTTCGCTTAAAAATTTATATTTTTAGTTGAAATTTAATGGATTTTGCTGAAAACTAGTTTTTTTAATTTACTTCTCTAACTGCAAATCGAAGTATTATATTTTTGGTTTGTAAATTTATATCTTTTTCAGTTTAAGATTGAATTATTTTGTTGAGAATTCCCTTTTTTTTGTTGAAATTTGATTGTCCTAACTGAAAATTTAATTGTTCTATTTTTAGTTAAAAACCCATTTTTTTATGAAAAAAAAGTATTTTGTTGGAAATACGTTTTTTTTGTTGATAGGAAATTCATGTTTTTGGTTGAAAAATCAGCATTGTGATTAAAAATTAATTTCTTTGGTTGAAAATTTGTTTTTTCTGTTGAAAATTAATTTTTTCACTGAAGGTATAACTATTCCCTTATCGGTTGAAAATTTATATTTTTAGTTGAAAATTAATTAATTTTGCTGAAAACTGGATTTTTTTAAATTTACTTCTCTAAATGCAAATTGAAGTATAATATTTTTGGTTTGTAAATTTATCATTTTTTGTTTAAGATTGACTTATTTTGTTGAGAATTTATATTTTTAGTTGAAAATTAATGAATTTTGCCGAAAACTCTTTTTTTAAATTTACTTCTCTAAATGCAAATTGAAGTATAATATTGTTGGTTTGTAAATTTATCTTTTTTGTTTAAGATTGAATTATTTTGTTGAGAATTCATTTTTTTGGTTGAAAATTGATTGTCCTAATTGAAAATGTAATTGTTCTATTTTTAGTTAAAAACCATTTTTTTTTAATGGAAAAAAAGTATTTTGTTGGAAATTTGTTTTTTTGGTTGAACAGTTATTTTTCTGAAATTTTTACTATTCTAATTTTGGTTGTAAATTGATTTTTTTTTATATGAAAATTCATGCACTTTGTTTAAAATGAGTCTTTTTTGGTAGGGAATTAATCTTTTGGGTTGAAAATTCAACTAACTATTTGGTTAAAAATTCATATTTTTTGTTGAAGATTCATCATTTTAGTTGAAAATTCATTTCTTTCGTTGAAAATTTATCTTTTGACAAAAGTTTTCTAACAAAAGAAATTAATTTTTAAACTAAAAAGACAACATTTCCACGAAACAGTCGGATTTTTAACTCGAAAAAAGTTAATTTCCAACCAAATAATTAACATTTTAACAAACTAGTTGAATTTCCATCTAAAAAATTAAATTTTCAACTAAACAGTAAAATTTTCAAGCCGAAAAGATGAAATTTCATTGAAACGGATGACTTTTTAACAAAATTTTTTTAATTTTCCATCAACTAAATAAAATTTTCAACCGAAAAAAACGATTTTTCAACCAAATAGTTGAATGTTTAGTTAAGAAAATTAATTTTCAATCAAAAAATTGGAACTTTTTTTAAAAAAAAATAAATATTTTTAAGAAAGTAGTTGAATATATATAAAAGATCAAATTTCTACCAAAAGACATGAATTTTCAAACGGAAAAGACAAATTGTCAACAACTGAGTTGACTTTTGAACCAAGAAAAATTTATTTTTAACTAAAAAACAGCTGAATTTACCAAAAAAAAAAGAGGAATTTTCAGCAAAATAGTTGAATCCTCAAACAAAAGAGATTAATGAAAAAAGATAAAATGTCTACCAAGAGCGATGAATTTTTTACAAAATAGTTGAACCTTCAACTCAAAAATATAAATTTTCAACAAAATATTTCATTTTTAACCAACTTGTTGAAGGTTTTACCAAAATAATGGAATTTCCAACCCAAAAAGACGAATTTTTAGCTGAATAGTCGAATTTTTAACAAATTATTATAATTGTCAATCAAATGATAAATTTTTTACCAAAAAAGATGAATTTAAAAAAAATTATAACAGTAGACTTTTCAGACAAAAAGAATAAACCTTTTTGTAACTTATATCAAATTGGCTCTATTAAATTCAGTTTCAAACGCTCTGAAAATCTATGATTTCAAGCAAAAATATTGCATTTTCAATCAAAAAGATGTTTGCTCATCAATTGAGAAGGTTAATTCTTTACCATAAAGAACGAATTTTTAATCTTTAATTAATTTCATTTAATTTAATATTTAATATTAATTTAATTTTTAATTAATTTTCGAGGCAGTAGTTCAACTTTCAACCAAGTAGTTAAATTTTCAGCCAAAACATATTTTCATTTTAAATCAAAAACAGTGGAATTCAACCCAAAAAAGACGAATTTTTACCTGAATGGTTGTATTCTCAACCAAAATAGATTATTCTTTAGTCAATCAGTTGCATTTCTAACCACAAAATGTCAACTTTTTACCAAAAGAGGTGAATTTTTAAGCCAAGACAAATTTTCTACAAAACAGTTGAGTTTTTAATCGAATATTTGAATTTTAAGTTAACAAAGTTAACTTTTAGCCAAAGAGATGATTTTTCTAAGAAAAAAAAACAAACTTTTAACAGAGTAATTCAACTTTCAACCAAGTAGTTGAATTTTCAATTTAAAAAAATAGTTTAATTTATCCTAAAAATACGAATTTTCAACCAAATAGTTAAATTTACAACTATAACAGATTAATTTTTAGGCAATTAATTATAGTTTTAACCAAAAAAGTTAAAATTTTCACCGAAAGAGGTGAATTTTTAAACTAAGGAGAAAAATTTTCAACAAGACTTGAATTTTGAACCAAAGAAGAATTTTCAACGAAGAAAGATTTTTCAGACGAAAAAGAAAAAAAAACAATTTATTGAGTTTAATACGTCAAAAAGACAAATTTTCAACAAAACATTTGAATTGAAATGTGTCACTTCAGAACCATATAAATGCCAAGGAAAAAATGTGAGTGCAATGAAAAAATTTTGGATTTTTAAAAATATTATTACAAGACAAATTGAAGACTCAAAACTTAAAAATTAACATTTGTTCAATTTTTCAAAACTTTCAAAAAAATTATTTGGTCGTAAAATTATTTGAAAACTTATACCGCAAAATCTAATAGATGATTTTTCAAGAAAATTTTTTTTTTTAAATTGTTTATACCATATTTGTTTCAAAATTCGACATACCGCAAAACTAATAGTGCCATTCAATTCAACTAAAAACTAGCTGTGAATTCGATCTGGATTGTTTCCACTTTGTTTGTATTTATAATTTTATAATTTTACAATTTAATACAATTTTTAATACGGTGCTCATTTCACGAGCACTTTGCTTCCCGTTAGCAAATGTATTTGCTTCCTCATAGAGGAAGCATTATTTATTTTTTTTAATAATAGACAAACCAAAGTCTTCATTTTGATCAATTTAAAAATAGAAATTTACCAAAAATACAACATTACAAAATAATACAAAAAATTTTTTAAATACAAAGACAAATCAGACAAATCAAATTTTGTATTCGAAATGATAATTTTTCGAGCTGGAAAAGGGAAAGGATAAGTTCTGTCGCACTTTATCCCTTTCCCGTCATTATGATTTCTTTGCAAAAAATGTCAGAATTATTATATTTGAAAATTTATGATCAAAAAGTCTTTTGTATCCATGCGTCAACTTTAAATTATGTCGATGAAAAAAGTTTATCTGTTTGAAACAGATGATTCAAATATTATAAATGAGCATAACTTCCTTAATCTTTAATAAAGTGTATCAATGCTATGGGTCAATCGATTCGTCTTGAATCAGCACGACTTTTCTATTCTCGCATCAACTTTAAATTATGAGAATGAGACAATTTTTACTATAAAAATCGATTTTAAAAATATATAAATTACCATAACTTACATACTCTTTAATGAATTGTATTATAATTGTAGGTCAATCGATTTGCCTCGAATCAAGAAATCTTTTCCGTTCTTGCATCAATTTTGAATTATATTAGTGAAAAACGTTTTACTATGAAAAACCGTGTTTTCAAATATTATGCATTACCATAGCTTCCTTACTCTTCAATGAAATGTATCAATGTTATAGGTCAATCGATTCTTCTTGAATCAACACAACTTTTATATTCTTGCATCAACTTTAAATTATGTTAAAGAAAAAAGTTTTACTAAAAACCGTATTTTCAAATATTATGCATTACCATAGCTTCCTTACTCTTCAATAAAATGTATTAATATTATAGTTCAATCGATTCGTTAAAAATGAACACAACTTTTCTATTCTCGCATCAACTTTAAATTATGAGAATGAGAAAATTTTTACTATAAAAATAGATTTAAAAAATATATAAATTACCTTAACTTCCATACTCATCAATAAAATGTATTAATATTGTAAGTCAATCGATTCGTCTCGAACCATGGAATCTTGTATGTTGTTGCATGAACTTTGAACTATTTTCAACAAAAAAGTTTCACTATAAAAAAACGTATTTCCAAATATTATGCATTGCTATAGCTTCCTTACTCTTCAATCAAGTGTATTAATATTATAGATGAATCTATTTGCCTCGAATCAAGGAATCTTTTATGTCCTTGCATCAACTTTCAATTATGCTAATGAAAAAAGTTTTACTATAAAAACCGATTTTTAAAATATTATTGAGTGCTAAAAACAATGCAATAAATATTGTCAGAAATCCTTTAGGCAGTTTCAAGATATTATAGTGAGGAAAATAAGCCCTCAAAATTTCACCAATTTATCTGGAACCGTTTTCAAGTTATCGTGTTCACAAAAAAGTGTGACATCCACACACACACACACACATCAGCACACACACACACACATCCGGACAATTGCTTAGAACATTGTATTATACATTTTTACATTGAGGAAGGTTTTCATTAAATGAATTCAAAATTTGTGGAAAAGATTACCATTACAAAGCTTCCTCTATAAGGAAGCAAAATTACATAAAGTATATGTTTTTTATTATTTGTTTATGGACCCAATTGGTGACGAATAAATACATAATTAGATGGCATAGAATTTATATTCAAACATGGATATTATGTAATTTTTTTCTCAGAATCGAAAGACGCTGAGCTTTTTCGTATCTCGCATATTTAAACAAATTGTTTAAATAAAAATGGTATGAACAATATAAAAATAAATACAATTTTCACGAGTGGATTGAAATTTCAGATAATTTTCAAGCCAATAAAACGTGTTTTGAAAAAATTGGCGCTTGAATAGTCGAGCCTGCCCCAAGTTTAGGTTAGTGTCACTTTGAGATTATCAACTTCCAAATTAATTTTCGCAAAACTGGATTATTTTTTTCGATACAACATTTTTGGCCTCAATTCTGTAACACATCAGCTCGGAAGTGAATATTTATTTTATCTTTAAATGGAATGAAAGTTTCTAATGTGTTCCCTGAAGGTTTACATTTTCCTTGTACCTTTCCCCTATTTCTGTACATCCCCCTCTCACACTTGTTCGTGGGAGGGGGACCTACAGTTTAAGGTGAGTTCCGAATCATCAAGAACATCAATTTTAAGTACTTGCAGAAACTTTTTCACAACTGTTTGGAGCTGAACTCCCTTGCTAGGTAAGGGAGCCTCGGCAGCCGATGCGGCTGCCGAGGCTCTTCCAGACTGCGAGGCGGGAATCGAACCCGCAAGGCAGCGGAGTCGGTCGAAAGCCTATGCCTGTCCCACTCTTTTTAAATGCTGATTTCGATTTTACAAAATGTTTTTACGCTGCCATGAAAATCTCGATTATGTTAGTTATCTAATTCTGTACTACTAGTCTTCATTCGATAGTGTTTTAAATCAGGGTAGGTATATTATAATTGAATTTGCACATAATCGCAGTGGGTTGAGAAGATCACAACTAACGAAGAGAGCTGGCAGGAGCGTGTAACGTTCGGAATGGATACGTATATCTCAAAGCTTGTATACTTACCATGCCGGTAATCGGTGCAAGCACGATCCAGCTGAGCCACCAATAGCTGCTGCTGTACACTCTACAGTAAACATCCGAACTTCATTTGCATTTCCGTGATGTTACGTAGAAATTTGTTGCATCCGTATTCCGTACCAGCAGGATGCAAAACCGATCAATAGAATAGCCCAGAAAGCCTCCCCAATGCTCCCATACGCATTATTTTTTCCCCTTTAAACCCAATTTTCACTCCTTTTCTTCAATTTCAGTTTCAATTTTCTTTCAACCAAAAAACAACAAGTTTTGATTGGTGTAACAATTTTTAAAATAAATATTGTAGGATAAATACGAAACGTGATTTTTTCTCATTCCCCTTTTCCCTTTACACTCTTCTCCGTTTTTACTCTTTTCCTTATCCACACTTTTCTTTTTCCCTCTTTTCCTTATCCCCACTTTTTTCTTTCCCCTCTTTTCCTCCTTTTCCCGTTTGCCAATTCATGCCCCCAATTTATATCTTCTTTCGGAAAAAATGATCATATAAAAGAAGTTGTTATAACAATTTTAAAAATAAAGGTGGTAGGTTAAGAACAAAACCTTGTTTTTGTCTCTTTTCCATTTCCCTCTTTTCACTCTTTCCCTTATTTTTTCTCTTTTCATTTTTCCTTCTTTTCCTTTTTCCCTCTTATCCTTTTCCCTACTTTTCGCTGTCTCTTTTTCCCTTTTTTCCATTTCCGCCCGTTGTCCTTTTCCCCTTTTTTGCCTCTGTTTCCTTTTCCTTATTCCATAGCATCAGGTTGCAAGTACAATCTCTGCAAAATAGAATAGCCCAGAAAGCCGGCAATGCTCTCATACGCATTATTTTTCCCCCTTTCAACCCAATTTTCACTCCTTTTCTTCAATTTCAATTACAATTTTCTTTCAACCAAAAAACAAAAAGTTTTGATTGGTATAATAATTTTGAAAAAAAATATTGTAGGCTAAACACGAAACGTGATTTTTTCTCATTCCCCTTTCCCCTTTACACTCTTCTCCGTTCTTCCTCTTTTCCTTATCCCCACTTTTCTTTTTTCCTTATACCCACTTTTCCTTCTTCCTCTTTTCCTTATCGCCACTTTTGTTTTTTCCTCTTTTCACTTTTTCCCTCTATATCTTTTCCTCTTTCCCTCTTCGCCCTTTCCCCACTTTTTTCTTTCCCCTTTTTCCCTCCTTTTCCCGTTTGCCAATTCATGCCCCCAATTTATATCTTCTTTCGGAAAAAATGATCTGTTTCCAAATATAAAAGAAGATCTTATAAGAATTTTAAAAATAAATGTGGTAGGTTAAGAACAAAACCTTCTTTTTGTCTCTTTTCCATTTTCCCTCTTTTCCATTTCCCTCTTTTCACTCTTTCCCCTATTTTTTCTCTTTTCATTTTTCCTTCGTTTCCCTTTTCCCTCTTGTCCTTTTCCCTTTCTCTTTTTCCCTTTTTTTCCATTTCCGCTCGTTTTCCTTTTTTCCCTTTTTGCCCCTTTTCCTTTTCCTTATTCCATATCATCAGGTAGCAAGTAAAACCTCTGCAAAATAGAATAGCCCAGAAAGCCGTCAAATGCTCTCATAGGCATTATTATTTTTTTTCAATAAAAGTTTTACTCCTTTCCTTCAATGTCAATTATAATTTTCTTTCAACAACAAAAAAAGTTTTCTAATTTAAAAAAAATGAGTTTCAATTTTCTTTCAACCAAAAAACAACAAGTTTTGATTGGTATAGCAATTTTTGATATAAATATTATACGTTAAACACGAAACGTGATTTTGTCTCATTCCCCTTTACACACTTCTTCGTTTTTTCTCTTTTCCTTATCCCCACTTTTCTTTTTCCCTCTTTTCCTTATCGC
>CAKNYM010049866.1:36820-50767 GCA_932195095.1 Andricus curvator
TCCTCTCTTTTCCTCCTTTTCCCGTTTGCCAATTCATGCCCCCAATTGATATCTTCTTTTGGAAAAAATTATCATATAGAAGAAGTTCTTATAACAATTTTAAAAATAAATGTGGTAGGTTAAGAACAAAACCTTCTTTTTGTCTCTTTCCCATTTCCCTCTTTTCACTCTTTCCCCTATTTTTTCCCTTTTCATTTTTCCTTCATTTCCCATTTCCTTCTTTTCCTTTTTCCCTTTTATCCTTTTCCCTATTTTTCGCTTTCTCTTTTTCCCTTTTTTCCATTTCCGCCCGTTGTTCTTTTCTCCCTTTTTGCCTCTTTCCCCTTTTCCTTATTTCATAGCATTAGGTTGCAAAAAAATCTCTGCAAAATAGAATAGCCCAGAAAGCCGGCAATGCTCTTATACGCATTATTTTTTCCCCTTTAAATCCAATTTTCACTCCTTTTCTTCAATTTCAATTACAATTTTCTTTCAACTGAAAAACAACAAGTTTTGATTGGTATAACAATTTTTAAAATAAATATTAGTAGGTTAAACACGAAACGTGATTTTTTTCTCATTCCCCTTTCCCCTTCACACACTTCTTCGTTTTTCCTCTTTTCCTTATCCCCACTTTTCTTTTTCCCTCTTTTCCTTATCGCCACTTTTCTTTCTTCCTCTTTTCCTTATCGCCACTTTTCTTTTTTCCTCTTTTCACTTTTTCCCTCTATATGTTTTCCTCTTTCCCTCTTCGCCCTTTCCCCACTTTTTTCTTTCCCCTCTTTTCCTCCTTTTCCCGTTTGCCAATACATGCCCCCAATTTATATCTTCTTTCGTAAAAAATGATCAATGTTTCCAAATATAAAAGAAGTTGTTATAACAATTTTAAAAATAAATGTGGTAGGTTAAGAACAAACCCTTCTTTTTTTCTCTTTTCCATTTTCCCTCTTTTCCATTTCCCTCTTTTCACTCTTTCCCCTATTTTTTCTCTTTTCATTTTTCCTTCGTTTCCCTTTTCCCTCTGGTCCTTTTCCCTTCTTTTCCCTTTCTCTTTTTCCCTTTTCTTCCATTTCCGCTCGTTTTCCTTTCTTCCCTTTTTGCCTCTTTTCCTTTTTCTTATTCCATATCATCAGGTAGCAAGTACAACCTCTGCAAAATAGAATAGCCCAGAAAGCCGTCAAATGCTCTCATACGCATTATTATTATTTTTTTTTCAATAAAAGTTTTACTCCTTTCCTTCAATGTGAATTATAATTTTCTTTCAACAACAAAAAAGTTTTCTAATTTAAAAAAATGAGTTACAATTTTCTTTCAACCAAAAAACAACAAGTTTTGATTGGTAAAACAATTTTTGATATAAATATTATAGGTTAAACACGAAACGTGATTTTCTTTCTCATTCCCCTTTCCCCTTTACACACTTCTTCGTTTTTCCTCTTTTCCTTGTCCCCACTTTTCTTTTTCCCTCTTTTCCTTATGCCCACTTTTCTTTTTTCCTCTTTTCACTTTTTTCCTCTATATCTTTTCCGCTTTCCCTCTTCGCCCTTTCCCCACTTTTTTCTTTCCCCTCTTACTCTCTTTTCCTCCTTTTCCCGTTTGCCAATTCATGCCCCCAATTTATATCTTCTTTCGGAAAAAATGATCAATGTTTCCAAATAAAGAAGTTCTTATAAAAATTTTGAAAATAAATGTGGTAGGTTAAGAACAAAACTTTCTTTTTGTCTCTTTTCCATTACCCTCTTTTCACTCTTTCCCCTATTTTTTCTCTTTTCATTTTTCCTTCGTTTCCCTTTTCCTTCTTTTCCTTTTTCCCTCTCATCCTTTTCCCTACTTTTCGCTTTCTCTTTTTCCCTTTCCCGTTGCCGCCTGTTGTCCTTTTCCTCCCTTTTGCCTCTTTTCCTTATTCCATAGCATCAGGTTGCAAGTACAATCTCTGCAAAATAGAATAGCCCAGAAAGCCGGCAATGCTCTCATGCGCATTATTATTTTTTTTAATAAAATTTTTACTCCTTTCCTTCAATGTCAATTATAATTTTCTTTCAACAAAAAAAAAGTTTTCTAATATAAAAAAATGATTTTTATAACAATTTACAACATAAATATTGTACATTAAAAACAAAGCGTTCTTTTCCCAACATTTTCCTCTAACCTTTTACATCTTTTCACTTTTTACCTTTCCCCTATTACGCCTTTTTCTTTTTTCCCTCTCTTCTCTCTTTTCCTTTTACACTTTGATCCCTTTTGCCGTTTCTCTTTTCCCCTTCTCTTATTTTCTTCATCCCTTTTCCGGTAATTTCCCTTTTATATTTTTTTTTCCTTTATAGATTAAAAATAAAAAGGTTCTTTTTCCCTTTTCTCTCTCTCTCTCTCTTTCCCCTTTGCCCCTTCTTTCTCTTTTTCCTTTCCTTAAAAATTCACATATATTATTGAAAATTCGTCTTTTTGGTAAAAATTAATCTTTTTGGTTGAAAATTTAACATTTTGGTAAAAAAAATGCATCTCTTTTAGTTGAGGAGTCAACTGTTTTGTTAAAAATTCTTTGCTTTGCTGGAAAATTGATGTTTTTAACTGATAACCTAACTATTCCATTTTTGGTCGAAAATTGATATTTTTAATTGAAAATTGACCTTCTTGGTTGAAAATTCAATTTTTTGTTAAAAATTCGACTTTTTGGTTGAAAATATTCTCTTTCGTTGAAAATTCGTTTTTTTTTTTGTTGTTGTTTTTTTTTAAATGCCCTTTTTCACTTGTATTTTTTGAACATATTTTTTTTAAAAAACACAAATTTAAAAATCAGCTTTAAAATGTCTCTGTGGGAGTTAATCAGCTCTCATTTTTAAGAAAAAACATCCAAATCGGATGAAAAATGTGACCTGTAGACCTATTTGTCCAAAGAAATCCAGTTTTGTCCCACAGGGCGCCGGTAATCTCATACTCATGTTTTTTAATTTTTACTATCTTTGTTCAATTTCAATTTATATTTACTTTTAGAAAATAAAAATAAAATTAATAGTTATAAAACAAAATTGGTGTAACAGTTTTGTAAACAAAGTTTAGAGGTTAAAAACAAAACTTGCTTTTTCCCTTTTCTATTTTTCCTGTTCCCCCTTTTCCTCATTTTCCCTTTTCCGTTTTGCAGGTTTTTCCAGGGAAAAATTCAATGATTTTGTTAAAAATCCATCTCTTTAGTTGAAAATTTGTTTTTTCTTATTGCAAATACCTTTTTTCACTTTTCTTTCTTACTTTTTCCCTTTTTCTCATTCATATTCTCTTTTCCCTATTCCCTTTCCCTCTTTTCCCTTTTCTCTCTTTGTACTTTTCACTCTTTCCCCTTTACCCGTGTTTCCTTTTATATTTATATATTATATTTATATATTTTGAAAATCGGTTTTTTATACTAAAACTTTTTTCATTAACATAGTTCAAAGTAGATGCAAGAATAGAAAAGATGTGTTGATTCAAGACAAATCGATTGACCTAATATTAATACATTTTATTTTCAAGAGCAGGGAAGTTATGATAATTAATATATTTTAAAATTCAGTTTTTTATAGTAAAACTATTTTCATTAGCATAATTCAAAGTTGATGCAAAAATATTAAAGATTCCTTGATTCAAGACGAATCGATTGACCTAATATTAATACATTTTATTAAAGAGTAAGCAAGCTGTGGTAATTTATATATTTTGAAAATCGGTTTTTTATAGTAAAACTTTTTTCATTAACATAGTCCAAAGTTGATGCAAAAACAGAAAAGATGTGTTGATTTAAGACGAATCGATTGACCTAATATTAATACATTTTATTAAAGAGTAGGGAAGTTATGATAAATAATATATTTTAAAATTCGGTTTTTTATAGTAAAACTTTTTTCATTAACATAATTAAAAGCTGATGCAGGTATATAAAAGATTCCTTGGATCGAGACAAATCGATTGACCTAATATTAATACATTTTATTAACGAGTAGGGAAGTTATGGTATTTTATATATTTTTAAAATCGATTTTCATAGTAAGACTTTTTTCATTAGCATAATTCAAAGTTGATGCAAGAACATAAAAGATTCCTTGGTTCGTGACGAATCAATTGACCTCTAATATCAATACATTTTATTAAAGAGTAAGGAAGCTATGGTAATGCATAATATTTGAAAACACGGTTTTTTATATTAAAACTTTTTTCATTAGCATAATTCAAAGTTGATGCAAGGATATAAAAGATTCCTTGATTCGAGACGAATCGATTGACCTAATATTTATACGTTTTATCAAAGAGTAGGGAAGTTATGATAATTAATATATTTTAAAATTCGGTTTTTTATAGTAAAACTTTTTTCATTAACATAATTCAAAGTTGATGCAAAAATAAAAAAGATTCCTTGGTTCTAGACGAACTGATTGACCTATAATATTTATACGTTTTATCAAAGAGTAGGGAAGTTATGGTAATTAATATATTTTAAAATTCGGTTTTTTATAGTAAAACTTTTTTCATTAAAATAATTCAAAGTTGATGCAAGAATAGAAAAGATGTGTTGATTCAAGACAAATCGATTGACCTAATATTAATACATTTTATTAAAGAGTAAGGAAGCTATGGTAATTTATATATTTTGAAAATCGGTTTTTCATAGTAAAACTTTTTTCATTAACATAGTTCAAAGTTGATGCAAGAACAGAAAAGATGTGTTGATTTAAGACGAATCGATTGACCTAATATTAATACATTTTATTAAAGAGTTGGGAAGTTGTGATAATTTATATATTTTAAAATTCGGTTTTTTATAGTGAAACTTCTTTCATTAACATAATTCAAAGTTGAAACAAGAATATAAAAGATTCCTTGGTTCGAGACGAATCGATTGACCTATAATATTAATACATTTTATTAAAGACTAATGGTAATGGTAATGCATAATGTTTGAAAACACGGTTTTTTATATTAAAATTTTTTTCATTAGCATAATTCAAAGTTGATGCGAAGATATAAAAGATTCCTTGGTTCGAGACGAATCGATGGACCTAATATTAATACATTTTATTAAAGAGTAGGGAAGTTATGGTATTTTATATATTTTCAAAAACGATTTTCATAGTAAAACTTTTTTCATTAACATAATTCAAAGTTGATGCAAGAATATACAAGATTCCTTGGTTCGAGACGAATCGATGGACCTAATATTAATACATTTTATTAAAGAGTAGGGAAGTTATGGTATTTTAAATATTTTTAAAATCGATTTTCATAGTAAAACTTTTTTCATTAAAATAATTCAAAGTTGATGCAAGAATGTAAAAGATTCCTTGGTTCGAGACGAATCGATTGACCTCTAATATCAATACATTTTATTGAAGAGTAAGGAAGCTATGGTAATTTATATATTTTGAAAATCGGTTTTTTATACTAAAACTTTTTTCATTAACATAGTTCAAATTAGATGCAAGAACAGAAAAGATGTGTTGCTTCAAGACAAATCGATTGACCTAATATTAATACATTTTATTTTCAAGAGCAGGGAAGTTATGACAATTAATATATTTTAAAATTCGGTTTTTTATAGTAAAACTTTCTTCATTAACATAATTCAAAGTTGATGCAAGAATATATAAAAGATTCCTTGGTTTGAGACGAATCGATTGACCTCTAATATCAATACATTTTATTAAAGAGTAAGGAAGCTATTGTAATGCATAATATTTGAAAACACAGTTTTTTATATTAAAACTGTTTTTTATTAACATAATTCAAAGTTGATGCAAGAATATAAAAGATTCCTGGGTACGAGACGAATCGATTGACCTAATATTAATACATTTTATTAAAGAGTAGGGAAGTTATGGTATTTCATATATTTTTAAAATCGATTTTTATAGTAAAGCTTTTTTCATTAGCATAATTAAAATTTGATGCAAGAATGTAAAAGATTCCTTGGTTCGAGACGAATTGATTGACCTCTAATATCAATATATTTTATTAAAGAGTAAGGAAGCTATTGTAATGCATAATATTTGAAAACACGGTTTTTTTTAATGAAACTTTTTTCATTAGCATAATTCAAAGTTGATGCAAGGATATAAAAGATTCCTTGGTTCGAGTTGAATCGATTGACCTAATAATTATACGTTTTATTAAAGAGTAGGGAAGTTATGGTATTTTATATATTTTTAAACCCGATTTTCATATTAAAACTTTTTTCATTAACATAATTCAAAGTTGATGCAAGAATATACAAGATTCCTTGATTCGAGACGAATCGATCGACCTATAATATTAATACATTTTATGAAAGAGTAGAGAAGTTATGGTAATTTATATCTTTTAAAAATCGATTTTTATAGTAAAAATGTTCTCATTCTCATAATTTAAAGTTGATGCGAGAATAGAAATGTTGTTTTAATTCAAGACGAATCGATTGACTATTGATACATTTTATTGAAGAGTATGGAAGCTATGGTGATGCATAATATTTGAAAAAACGATTTTTTATAGTAAAACTTTTTTCACTAACATAATTCAAAATTGATGCAAGAACGGAAAAAATTCCTTGATTCGAGGCAAATCGATTGATCTATGATATTAATACAATTTATTGAAGATTAAGGAAGTTATGCTCATTTATAATATTTGATTCATCTGTTTCAAACAGAAAAACTTTTTTCATCGACATAATTCAAAGTTGACGCATGAATCGAAAAGACTTTTTGATCATAAATTTTCAAATATAATAATTCTGACATTCTTTGCAAAGAAATCATAAAGGTGGGAAAGGGATAGGGTGCGACAGAACATTTCCCTTCCCTTTTCCAGCTCGAAAAATTATAATTTCGAAAACAAAATTTGATTCGTCTGATTTGTCTTTGTTATTAAAAAATTGATTGTACTATTTTGCTATGTTGTATTTTTTGTAAATTTCTATTTTTAAATTGATCAAAATGAAGACTTTGGTTTGTCTATTATTGAAAATAATAACTAATGCTTCCTCTATGAGGAAGCAAACTCATTTGCTAACTGGAAGCAACTCGAGATCGAATTCACAGCTAGTTTTCGTTCAGTTTCAGTTTAGATTTTCTTTCAGAAAACAAAATAAAGTTTCCAATTATCAAAGAAGATTGGCATAAGAATTGAAAAAATAAATAAATGTCGGAGGTTAAAAACAAAAGGTTCTTTACATGAGACTCGTGGGACTAAAAAGAAAGTTGCCTCCTGCGATCACTTTGTCGATTTTCTTTTCTTATTTTGACAGTCAAAGCACACAAATACGCCTTTCCATCGCATCGCCACAATTCTCGAGGGTGCAATAGTGACACTTGGAACACTTTACTCGTATCTTTATACTATCTTGCACTGCATACTAAATAAAAACCGAGTTTAGTAATCCAGTATATTATCTATACAAATCATTTTTCCAAAATTCTACAACTTTCGAACATTTATTAGGAACTTTTTGTGCAAGTTGATTTTATTATTCCACACAGAAAAAAGGGGATACCAGTGGTTAAAATATGGGTATTGAGTCGCAATATATCTGATCTCTAACTATACTAGGACGATCGAAATATTAGGATTTTACTTGCACATATTTCCCTTTCCCTTTTTTCTATTATTCTCTCTTTTTCTTTTTTCCCCCTTTTCTATCTTCCATTTTCCCTTTTCATGTTTCCCCTTTCCCTTTGAATTTTTCCCTTGTTAAAACTTTACCAAAAACGATGCATTCTCAACCAAAAATATGATAGAGATTTCAACATAAATAATTGACTTATATAAAAGATACATCAACTTAACTTTATTAAATTCAATTTAAAACGCTTTATTTTGAATAAATAACAGTTGAATTTATCAACAACAAAAAATTCAATAAAATAGTTGATACCCTGACCACAAGTATTTTATTTTTAATTAAAAACTACTGAATTATACCAAAAATATGAATTTTCAAGTCACAAATATAAATGTTCAACAAAAAACTAGGTTTTTTACCGAAAAGTGAACTTTTCTAACAAAATAGTTAAATTGATTACCAAATTTTTCAATTTGCAAACCGAAAAGACGAATTTTCAACAAGAAAACTGATTTTTTCACCAAAAAGATGAATTTTCCAGCAAAAGGGTTAATTTTCTACTGAAAAAGGCGAATTTTTCACAAAAAACTTGAATTTTTAATCCAATAGTTCAATTTTCAAGCCAAAAAGCTGGATTATTTACGAAACAATTGAAATTCCTACTCGGAAAAATGAATGTGTAAATAAAAAGATGAATTTTTAACTAAGAAGCTTAATTTTCTACAGAATAAAACGAATTTTCAACCAAGTAGTTGAATTACCAGTTGAAAAAATTAATTTTCAACCAAAAAATAGCATTTTTAACCAAGTAGTTGAATTTCTAGTTTAAAAAAATTAATTTTCTAAACAAGAAACCCAATTTTCAACCAAATATTGAAATTTTTAAACAATTAGTTCAATTTTCAAGCCAAAAAGATGAATTATTTACGAAACAGTTGAAATTTCTACTCGAAAAAATGAATGTGTAAATAAAAAGGTGAATTTTTAACTAAGAAGCTTAATGTTCTACAGAATAAAACGAATTTTCAACCAAATAGTTGAATTACCAGTTGAAAAAATTAATTTTCAACCAAAAAATAAACTTTTTAATCAAGTAGTTGAATTTCTAGTTAAAAAAATTATGTTTATAACAAGCAACCCAATTTTCAACCAAATATTAAAATGTTTAAACAAGTAGTTTAATTTTTAACCAAAATAGTTACATTTTTTACGAAAATGTTGAATCTTCAAGCCAAAAAGATGAATTTTCTATCAAGAAGATTAATTTTCTAAGAAAAAAGACGAATTTTAAACAAGGTACGTGAATTTTCAACCAAATAGTTGAATTTCCATTTGAAAAAATTAATTTTAAACCAAATATTTCATTTTTCAACCCAGTAGTTGAATCTTCAACCGAAATAGTTGATTTTTCAACCATATATGACGACTTTTTAACAAAATTGTGGATTTTGCACTAAAATAATTAAATTTTCATCCAAATAATAGAGTTTTCAACCAAACATAATATAATAGTAGACTTTTCAACCAAAAATAATTAACTTAAATATAACTTACAGAATTATAATAATTATAATAATTATAGTAATTCTATACTTAGCTCTATTAGATTCAATTTATAGCGCTTTAAATCCTGAACATAAAATGTAAAAATATTGCATGTTTAACAAAAATAAGAAATTCTCAATCAAAAAAGATTTTAATATTCAATTAAAAACAGTAGTATTTTACCTAAGCAATTTTTAATCAAATACTTGAATCCTCAACCAAAGCAGATTAATTATTAGCTAAACAGTTACATTTTTAACTAAAAAAAATCAAATTCCTACCAAAAGAGATACATTTCTAAATGACTTTTGAACAGAATTGTTGAATTTTCAACAAAATAATTAAATTTTCAACCAAATAATCAATTTTTTTTTACCAAAAAAGATGAATTCTTAACCAAAAATATAATAGTAGACTTTTCAAACGAAAAGAATCTTAACTATAACTTTCAACGCAAAAAGATTTTAATTTTAAATCAAAAATAGTTGAATTCAACAACAAAAATGTAAATAAAATAGTTGTGTCCTTAACCAAAACAGATCACTTTTTAGTAAAAGAGATGCAATTTTTAACGAAAAATGATGAAATTTTTACCAAAAGAGATGAATTTTGAAACTGAACAGACGAATTTCAACCACGAAAAATTTTTCAGTCACGAAAGAAAAAAGTTTTTAACAAAATTGTTCATTTTTCAAGCCATAAAGACTAATTTTCTACAAAACAGTTGAATTTTCAACCGAAAAGGAAGTCTTTTCAACCAAATTGTTAAAGTTTGAACAAAATAATTAAATTTTTAACCAAAAAAGACGAATTTTCAACCAGATAGTTGAATTTTCAATTCAAAAGTTAATTTTTAACCAGATAGTTGAATTTTTAGCAAAATAGTTAAATCCACAATGAAAAGAAGATTAATTTTTATCCGAACAGTTATATTTTTTTCTAAAAAGAATTTTCTTTTTTCGATTTTCCCTATTTCCTCTCTTTTCCCTCCTTTCCCTTTCCCTTTTCGGTTTTCACTTGTCCCTCTTTTTCCTTTTTTCTTGTAGCTTTCCCCTTTCCACTCCCTCTTTCTCCCCCTTTCCCTTTTTCCCTTTTCCATTTCCACTCTCCTGTGTGTTCCTTGGCGAATAAATCCATAACAGAAAATCGAAAATCCAGCGAAAAGGTACTAACAGAAATGATAGATTTAATGCTTTCACGATAAAAATGCTATATCCTGTTTCGATATAATGCTCAGCTAGTGCTGATTCCGTGAAATGTTTTAGCCTGACTTTACTCTCATGTTCCTTTACACGTTTGCTCACCGCGCTCCCGGTTTCTTCAATATAAACTTTGCCACAAAAGCAAGAGATTTCATATACTCCCGGATCACTGAGAGGTGCCTCTTCATCTTTAGGGTTGTTTAGAAGTTGTTTAGAAGTTGACAACTTCTAAACAACCCTAAAGATAAAAAGCCACCTCTCAGTGATCCGGGAGTATATAAATCCCTTGTTCTTCTGGCAAAGTCTATATTGGAGAAACCGGGAGCGCGGTGAGCCAACTTGTAAAGGAACATAAGAGTGAACAAGGCTAACACATTTCACGCAATCAGCACTAGCTGAGCATTATATCGAAAGAGGACGTAGCATTTTATTTGATGAAACAACCGTTATCGCAAAAATGTACAATATTTTTCCAAGAAAACATAGAGAAGCAATCGAAATCTTAAAACACCCTGATAACATCAATAGAGATAATGGATATCATACCAATCCGATTTGGCTTTCCGTCCTCCCGGGTTTAAAAAAAAAAGACTTGATTGGCCAATCAAGTTCCACCAGTCACCATCATGGGGCGGTCTGGCCAATCACAGGCATCGCAGAGAATACATATATAAGAACAACATAACCTGAAACTTTAGTTTCAGGTCAGTACTGAAGAAGTGAATTGCAATGTTCACGAAACGTCGGCAAGATTCGTAGTTTTGCACACGATTGAAGGCCAAAAAAACTTCTTCAAATTTATCATAGGTACTAAGAGATTTGCAAGTTAAACCAAGATTGCGTCCCTACACGAGAAGAGATCAAAGAAAAGAAAAGAGGTATCCAAAGGTGCATTCGATCGCACAAAATAATCTGATCGGTTTGATCGGTCGGCTCAGCTTTATTCGGCTTCGAGCATCGGAGCCCCACTGCTGGTAGACGCAACCTCGCTATCGTGCTTATTCGCTATGCAAACGTGTGTGTTTCCCGCTTGAGAGTGAACTGACGCAACGTCGTGACGCAGTTACCCAGCTAGGCCTTTAGGGTACAGAACCTTACCGCTACGCTTCTGTTTTATCACGCATGAGTGAGCATCGCATATCCCCCCCCCGCAGCTTATCTTACTCGTAACCGAGGCGCGGTGTCAATTCTCGGAAGGCTCCAATCCAGGGGCCTTAAATCCGAGTTCGAATTTATCTATTTTAAGTTTCAAATTTCGACATTTCAAACTCTAATGTAGAAATAAAAATAGATGGCTTGTCAGTAGGGCGTTGCGTAAAATACAAAAGATCGAAAATGAAAGACCCTTCACCTAAAACTCAAATGCGTCAAATTTGGCCCCTATGGAAAGAACATTTTCTTAGGAATTCTGCCAAAATGGCCCGGAAACCCTGAAGAAATCGTTTTTCTTCATTTACTTTGAAATTGTAGTTTTTATTTAAAAATTGTAAAAAGAATTTATTATTTTATTTTTAAAAATCAGAGGGCATTTGCAATTTTACTTACTAGTGGACTGCATGAAAAATACATATCGCCATTTTTTACCGTCAAAACCCCGTATTGGGTAGTTTTTCTTAGTTATACAAAATTTCACAAAAATTAGTTTAAAGCAATCAAATTCAATTTTTTTTTAATCCCTTGTACAATTTCTTTCTAAATAGTGCGAAGAACTAGAACTATTTTTACAGGAAAATACAAATACAAAAATTCAATAAATTGCAACGAAAATTACAGAAAATGTTCTGTTTTTACGCTATGTATTTGATTTTTAAGACTTCATTGAGAAATCTGAGCTTTCTTCAAAAAAATGGTTGATGTCAAATGACGTCTTCACAGTTCTCCTTAGTTGGGTTTTATTAAAATAAAACTTTTTTTTTAAATTTGTTTACAAAAATAATAACTGTATGATTTCTCAATGAAAAATTTGAAATAGAATTTCTTGAAGTACCTAAATGCTGGGAAATCCCTGAAATTCTCCGAATTCCCTGAATTCCCTAGATTCCTTGAATATTTGAATATTTTGAATTCCCTGAATCTCTTGAATATTCTGAATTCCTAGAATCTCTTGAATATTCTGAATTTCTTGAATTCCTTGAATATTCTGAATTTCTCGAATTCCTTGAATATTCTAAATTTCGTGAATTCCCTTCGTTCCTTAAATTCCCTAACTGCTCTGAAATCCCAGAAATTGTCCGAATTCTCTATGTTCCCTGAATTCCCTCGATTCCTTGAATATTTTGAATTCCCTGAATCTCTGGAATATTCTGAATTCCTTGAAGTCCTTGAATATGCTAAATTCCCTGAATTTCTTGAATACTCTTAAATTCTTTGAATTTCCTAATTTTCATGAATTTAGAATTCAACTACTTGGTCGAAAACTGAACTGTTTTGTTAAAAAATTCATTGTTTTGTTGAAGATGCATCATTTAGGTAAAAATTCATCACTTTGGTTTAAAATTTTTATATTTTGTTGAAAAATTATCGTTTTCTGGTTAAAAATCGAATTTTTAACTGAAAATTCAATTATGTCAGTTGAAGATTCATCATTTTAGTTGAAAATTCATCGCTGGTTGAAAATTTAACTATTTTCTTGATAAATCATTGTTTTCTGGTTAAAAATTCAATTATTTAAAAATTAAAAATTATTCGGTTTGAAAATTTAACTACTTCATTTTTCGTGGAAAATTGATCTTTGCTAATTGAAAATTTAACCATTGTATTAAAAATTCAACTATTTGGGTGAAAATGTATCTTTTTTAGCCAAAAATTCGTCTACTTCGTTGAAAATTCGTCTTCTTCGGTAGGAAATTAATCTTCTTGGTTAAAAATTTGACTATTCTGTTGAAAAATTAACTATTTTCGTGGAAAATTTAACTATTTTATTGAAAATTCGTTTTTTTTTATGTTTGATGATCATCTTTTTTAACTGAAAATTCAATTGAAAATTCATCTCTTTCGACAGAAAATTAATTTTCTTGGTTGAAAATTCAAGTACTTGTATTTGGTTAAAAACTAAACTATTTTCGTGAAAAATTTAACTATTTTGTTTAAAAATTTTTGTTGTTGAAAATCAACTTTTTGAACTGAAAATTTAGACATTCCATTTTTGATTGTAAACTTATCTTTCTAAGTTAAAAATGCATCTCTTTGATTGAAAAATTAACTATTTTGTTAAAAGGTATTTTTTAAATTGAAAACTCAGTTTTTAACTGAAAATTCAACCATTCCATTTTTTGTGAAAAATGTTCTTTTTTAGTTGAAAATTCAACTATTTGTTTACATTTTTCCTGTTTAGTGAAAAATTCAACTGCTTCGTAGAAAATTCATTTTTTTTGGTTAAAAGTTCATCTTTTTCGGTAGAAACTTAATCTTCTTAGTTTAAAATTCAACTGTTTGGTTAGAAGTTAATTTATTTTGTTATTCTGTTGAAAATTTTCCTTTTTAGTGGATAATTCATGTCTTTCGCTGAAAATTCAAGAATTTTGTTGAAAAGTAACCTTTTTTGGTTGAAAATTAACTTTTTCAACTGAAAATTTAACTATTCTATTTTTGACTATAAATTTATCATTTTTATTTGAAAATTCAACTATTCTGTTAAAAATTTTCTTTTTTAGTGGAAAA
>CAKNYM010049866.1:52033-66657 GCA_932195095.1 Andricus curvator
CTTTTTTAACTGAAAATTTAACTATTCTATTTTTGACTGTAAATTTATCAGTTTAAGTTGAAAATTAAACTATTTAGTTGAAAATGCAAACAAAAATTGTCCAGTTGAAAATGAATTTTTCAACTGAAAATTTACTTATTCCATTTTCAGGGGAAAAGTGATCACTTTTATTTGAAAATTCAACTATTCTGTTAAAAATTTTCTATTTTGGTGGAAAATTCAAATTCTTTGTTGAAAAATCATGTATTTAGTTTAAAATGCATATGTTTTGTTAAAAATTTGTCCAGTTGAAAATGAATTTTTTAACTGAAAATTTACTTATTCCATTTTCAGGGGAAAAGTGATGACTTTTAGTTGAAAATTCAACTATTCTGTTAAAAATTTTCATTTTTAGTGGAAAATTCAAATGCTTTGTTGAAAATTCATGAATTTTGTTGAAAATTCATCTTTTTCAGTAGAAAATTAATCTTCTGAGTTGAAGAATCACCTATTTGCTTAAAAGTTAATTTATTTGGTTGAAAATTCAAGATTTTTGTTAAAAAGTAATCTTTTTTGGGTTAAGAATCAAGCCTTTAACCGGAAATTTAATTATTTCATTTTTGATTGTAAGTTTATAATTCTAAGTTAAAAATTCACCTATTATGTTGAAAATTTAACAAACTGGTAAAAATTTGATTTTTTTCGGTTGAAAATCAAGTTTTTTGATTGAAAACTGAATTATTCCATTCTTGATTGTAAATGTATTGAAAATTGAAAAATTGAGAATTGAACTATTTGGTAAATAATTAATATATTTTATTTTATTCTATATAGAGGTAATCCAGGGTCATCGGATATAATCCGATGTAATCCACATCCACTGGACCGCATTTTCAGGATTTGTTTTCCCTGATGCTGAAACATGGGGCACAGTCACGAACAACTGTGATACCAGTTGAAATGTATTTCTATCTCAAGTATGAGGCTCATCGATATTTTTTTGATATTTTCGATTGACAATATGGTCTGGTCCGTGTAGTATTAATATATCGTCGTCGTCGTCGGATGAAATATCCCTAGCCTGTGCATACTGCCTACGTATTTGTAGTCGGATCAAACGTTTCGATTTAACAGCAAATGCGTTTCGATGGTAAATAGGTACATGACACGCGACGGGACTACGGACTAAAGTTTGTTCGTTTATGAAACTTATACATAGACAGGGCAGGGAATATGTAGGGATTCTGACCTGCGAATCCTGCTCAAATTATAACGAAACGATCGCCACCCGCTCGCCATCCGCGCGCCCTCCCGCACGACTCGTTGCAGCCATGCATCCGTTTTAGCGTCTACGCTCTACCCTCTACAACGTAAAGCGCCGCAGTAGCTTTTATTGCGAGAAATACCATGACCACTAGACACTTTTCCACCTATCTCTCTGAAAATACAAAATAAAAACAAAAATATCGGACAGCTTGACATTTCTTTCTCGCAGAGAAACATTTCAAGCATTTATACAATTTTAGAACAAAAATTTTTGATCAAATGCAAAATTCATGGAGATTTTCCTAAGAAGATTTTTGACATTAATAAAAATGTTAGCTCTGATTTCAAAAACAAAAGAAATAAAGAAAAATTTGATATAAATACTGAAAAATTTAAAAAAATCTCTCTTAAATTTGACTATTAAGGATTGCAATTCACAGATACATTCTGTCCTGGTCGGGGCCACATCGGGCTACCCTCTGTTAATTCCTAGTTAGTTTAAAAATTATAATTAATTCAATTTAAAATCAATCCCTGTCTTAAATGGTGAATATTCAACTAATTTTCATTTCAGTGAATAACCTAAAGTTAATAAGTTAAATTTAACTTCTCATATGCAAAGAATATAAGAAACGAGAAAAAACTAAAATTTATTTGAACAAAATGTCTAAAAATGTATATTTAGGGACGCATTAAATTAGTTAATAAATATACAATTATCAAGTTAGTATTAATTATTGTAGATATTTTTTTAAATCTGTTTAGTGTTTATGATTATTTAGATTTGAATTTGCCGCGCTAATCTCGAATTTATTCGATTAGTCTTCCGTTCGATCAGTGGCCCCAACTTTGGCATTTTGAGCTACTGCGCTTGCCCGGTACAGCGGTCCTCATTGGTCGCTGTTGGCGCGCGATTTAAACCGGATATGTATGTATACCATTAAGCCATTTCCCTTTCAGGGTAGGCGTGACACTACCTGATTCGGGTAGTGTTTCTAGGTCGATAGTTTTCTTGTAGTTATAAATAACTACAAGCTTGGGCTCACCACACCCATAATATGCCAACAGCACACAGTATTCTCAAATGGTCACCTATGCAAGTACTAACCGCGCCCAACGCTGCTTAACTTCAGTGATCTGACGAGAACTGGTTTTTTCAGCGTGGCATGACCGTTGGCCATTAATTAACAATAATTGGAATTAAAGTAGATAATTATTATAAATTTCACATTAATATCACAAAAATTACGTAATTTGTGATGTAAGGTTAGAAAAAAATAATAATGCGTATATTTTGTAATTGATAGTTTCTTTTTTCAGTTCCAAAGACTAACTTATATTTCACCGTTAAAAATATATATAGAAAATTTCAAAAATATTATAAATACGTATCTTTAAATCTTTGAATGAACATTTTTCTCATTCAAAAACCTTTTTTATTGAAATATAAATTTATCTTTTGAATTCAAAAAAAATTTGCTATTCTTAACGAAATATACACATTATTATTTTTTTTCTAACCTTACATCACAAATTACGTAATTTCTGATATTAATGTGCAATTTATAATAATTATCACTTTAATTTCAATAATTGTTAATTATACCCGGTTTAAATCGCGCGCCAACAGCGACCAATGAGGACCGCTGTACCGGGCAAGCGCAGTAGCTCAACATGCCAAAGTTGGGGCCACTGTTTGTAAAAGTGACGAACAGTAAACAGATAAACCGGTACAGTCATGTGGATAGATCGCTTCAAATAATTCTAAATTCACCTCGTTAATCATTTACGCAAAGTTTTTAGACCGGGGTGAGGTGTTCATATCAAACTAGAATTATCCAGCTCTCTAAGATTTCCGACCGTGAACTTCGAGAAAGCGTCGACAACTTTTTGGCATTATAACCTCACTTTTTTATACTTTGCTCCACGTGCCAAAAACTTTTCAATCAAATTGTCGAATTTTCAAACGAAAAAGAATTAAAGTACAATCAAATATTAGAATTTTCAGAAAGAAAAACAAATTTTTGAGAAAGCAGTTGATTCTTGATCAAAAAATTTTATTTACATCCAAAAAAGCTAACTTTTCTACAATGAAAGCTCATTTTTCAACAAAAGAGTACATTTTTTAAGCTGAAAAGTCTAATATTATAGAAAACAGTGACTTTAAAATAAATAAATAAATTTTCAACAGAAAAGATCATTTTCAATAAAAAAGATAAATTTTTAACAAGCTAGTTGTATTATCAACCAAAAAGTTGAACTTTCAACAAACAAGAGTAATTTTATACCCACAAGGATATGACTTTTCAACAAAATATATGAATTTTTAACAAGATAGTTGAATTATCAACCAAAGAGTTGAACTTTCAACAAACAAGAATAATTTTCTACTCAGAAAGACGACTCTTTAACAAAAAATATGAATTTTCTACCAAATCGTTGAATTTTCAACCAATAAGTTAAATCTTCAACAAACAAGATTAATTTTCTACCCAAAAATACGACATTTCAACCAAATTCTTAAATTTCCTACCAAGTAGTCGAATTTTTATCTCAAACTGAAAATGGAATGGTTAAATTTTCAGATAAAAAATTAACTTTGAGCATAAATACCAATTTTCAACAAAATTCTTACATTTTTAACCAAAAGGGATAAATTTTCGACCAAGAAGAATAATGTTCTATCAAAAAAGATGAATTTTCAACAAAATACATGAATCTAACGACAAGTTTCAGAATATTTTTCAAAATATTTATATAATGTTTAATATTCTTAATTAATTATTTACTTCTTTATTAAATAAATTATATTTTAATAATATTCTTATGAATAAAAATTAGAAGTGGCCTGTTCAGGGCCAGATCGGGCCTTCCTTATGGATACCTTAGTCAGGCCCTGATCGGATTAGGCGTTTCATTTCGAGTCTGCCCCTAACTGGGATACCGGATTGGGGACAGATTTTGCCAGATCTGGCCCCGATCAGGGCCACTCTGAAATTTCTGCACGGGAGGTGATGGTTTTAGCAACAAATTTGGTGAAAAAAACTATATACAATTACTTGAAATAATTAAAGACATTGAATCAAATATTTAAAAAATACCTGACAACAAAATTGATGAATTTAGATCACAGTTCATGGGTTTATCTAATGATTTTTTAAATAATGATAATCCAAAAACTTGGTAAGAAAAGGAATTGAATGAAGTTTTGATTGAAACAAAAATTTTCTTAAAAAATCATCCAGAATTAATTATCACAAAATCAGAGAAAGGAAGTATTACAGTAGCGATTCATAGGGATATTTATATTCAAAAAATGTTGCATATCTTCAAAGATGAAGATAGTTTTCAATTGATTCCTAATAATCCCACGAAAATTCTTCAAGAAGGGTCTTTTAAAATTTCAGACAGAATGAGAACTAATAAATATTTAGGTTATAATATTGAAAGATATGATATTGATACATCGAGTACTAATCTCTCATTAAAAGCAATTAAAAATAGTCATGCTTTCTTAAAACTAATTGACAATGTGATAATACCTTTAGACAATATATTTGTCTCTTTTGATGTAATAGCTATGTTTCCAAATATCCCTTACGAAAGATTCGAAATTGCCATACAAACACGTTGGGATTTAATTAAAATTAATACCAAAATTCCGAAAAAACATTTTCTTGATGCTATAAAATATGCTTTTTATTTAGTATATTTCAAATTTAATAATAATTTTTATAAACAAAAGTTTGGAACTCCCATAGGATCTGTTTTATCTCCCATTTTAGCTGAAATTCTCATGGAGGATTTAGAGAATGAAGTTTTCAAAAAAATTAATTTTAATATTGATTTTTATGCAAGATATGTTGATGATTCAGTACTTAGTTAGTGTACATAAAAATAATGTTAATACTCTTCTTAATGCTTTTAACAGTATACACCTTAGATTACAATTTACTGTTGAGATTGAAACTGAAGGTAAATTAAATTTTCTAGATTTGAATCTAATTAAAACCGATGAAAGACATATTATTACTGACTGGCATAGGAAAAAGATTTGCTCAGGTAGATAGTTTTCTCTCAAATCACTCTATTCAAAATAAAATAGGAATCATCAAAAATTTGATTGATAGAGCCCTTAAATTACCACATCCAGTTTTCCATGAGAAAAATATTGAACAATGAATGAACAAAAAATGAATTTCAAAATCAAAAAGACGACTTTTCAATAAATAAAGATTGTTCAGTAATGAAAGAAAAAAAATTCATCTAAATTGTTAAACCTTAAAGCCAAAAGACGATTTTTCTGTACAAAAATTGAATTTTCAACCAGAAAACAAGGAATTTTAAGCAAAAAAATTAATTTTCAACAAAATAGTTGTATTTTTACCCAAAAAACATTTCAATTGATTTTTCAACACAAAATGTGAATTTTTCTCAAAGGTAGATTTTTGGACCAAAAATGATGACTTTTCAACAAAATTATTGAATTTTCAACCAAACAGTTGCATTTTCATCCAAGAAAGATCAATTTTCTACTAAAACAGATGATTTTGTAAATCAGAAAGACAAATATTGAAAAATATAGTTGAATTTTCATCCAAAAAATATTTCAATTGACTTTTCAACACAATATGTGAATTTTTCTCAAAAGGTAAATTTTCTACGGAATAATTGAATTTTCAACCTTGAAAGATAAATTCGCAACAAAAAAGTGTAATAGCTGATATTTCAACCAAGAAGGATGAAATTTTATTTAAAAAAAAATGAATTTTAAAATCAAATAGACGAATTTCCAACAAATAAAGGTTTTACAGTAATGAAAGAAAAAAAACTTCACCTAAATTGTTGAACCTCAAAGCCAAAAGACGAACTTTCTGTACAAAAATTGAATTTTCAGCAAAAAAATTAATTTTCAACAAAATAGTTAAATGCTTAACCAAAGAGATAAAGCTTCATAAAAAAAAATTTGAACAGAATAGTTAAATTTTTACCCACGCAGTTGAATTTTCAATTAAAAAAGATCAGTTTTCAACTAAATAGTCAAACTTTAACCGAAAAAAAAATTTTCAATAATAACAGTTGAATTTTCATACAAAAAGGATGACTTTTTAAAAAAAATATTCAATTTTCAATGAAACAGTTGCATTTTAATCCAAGAAAGATTAATTTTCTACTGAAACAGATGATTTTGTAAATCACAAAGACAAATATTAAAAAATATAGTTGAATTTTCATCCAAAAAATATTTAAATTGATTTTTGAACACAAAATGTGAATTTTCCTCAAAAGGTAAATTTTCTACGAAATAGTTGAATTTTCAACAAAAAATTAGATTTTTGGACCAAAAAGGATGACTTTTTAACAAATTCATTGAATTTTCAACCAAACAGTTGCATTCTTATCCAATAAATATGAATTTTCTACTAAGACAGATGAATTTTTAAATAAAAAAGATAAATTTTCAAAAAAAATAGTCGAATTTTCATCCAAAAAAGATTTCAGCTGATTTTTCAACAAAACAGTTGAAATTTCGACCAAAAAGGATGACTTTTCAACAAAATTATTGAATTTTCAACCAAACAGTTGCATTCTTATCCAAGAAATATGAAATTTCTACTAAAGCAGATTAATTTTTAAAGCAAAAAGACAAATTTTCAAAAAAATTTTCAAAAAAATTTTCTTTTCTCAAAAGGTAAATTTTCTACGAAAATTATCTTCTAAACAAAATTTTTCTTACACTTCTTGTCTCTTGGATTTAATGCACAGGGGTATCAGAAAGATAAAAAAATCGTTAACTTGCGAAGTTAATTGTTATAAACAAATCCTATTAACAAATAATCGACATTAGGGGTTATTCGTCTTCAAAGTATATTTCTGCTGTGAAATCGCTTGCCTTCATCGTTAAGATGATACGTGGCCATGGAAGTTTAATATTGAATGTTATTTGTTTATTTTGTAAACAAATTATATAAACAAATGCACATTTTGGGCGTTTTTAAGCGAAAAGTAATCGTTTTTTCTTCTGACCTTGCTGAAATTATTCTGCCAATGATGTTTTCTAAAAAAAATTTGCAACCCATCAATATTTGTTTATTTTATAAACAAATTATATAAACAAATGCACATTTTTGGGCGATTTTAAGCGAAAATAAACCATTTTTTCTTCTGACCTTGCTGCCATTATATTTCCAATAATGTTTTCTGAAAATATTATTGCCACTCACAAAATTTGTTTACTTTATAAAGAAATTATATAAACAAATGTACATTTTCAGCGTTTTTAAGCGAAAAGAAATCATCCTTTATCTGACCTTGCTGAAATTATATTGCCAATGATGTTTCTTCAACTCATTGTTGCCTTTCATCAATATTTGTTTATTTTATAAACAAATTATATAAACAAATGCACATTTTGGCTGTTTTTAAGCGAAAAGAAATCGTTTTTTTCGACCTTGCTGAAATTATATTGCCAATGATGTTTCTTCAACACATTGTTGCCACTCATCAATATTTGTTTATTTTATAAACAAATTATATAAACAAATGCACATTTGGGCTGTTTTCAAGCGAAAAGAAATCGTTTTTTTCGACCTTGCTGAAATTATATTGCCAATGATGTTTTCCGAAAAAAATTTTGCCACCCATCAATATTTGTTCATTTTATAAACAAATGCGCATTTTAGGAGTTTTTAAGTGAAAAGGATTCGTTTTTTTCCTCTGACCTTGCTGAAATTATATTTTCAATTATGGTTACTGGAAAAAAATTGATATGCATTAATATTTGCTTATTTTATAAACAAATTGTATAAAAAATGAACATCTTAGGCGTTTATCTAATTTTTTTTAAATAAACAAATAGTGAGGCATGACAATATTTTATCTAGGCAATTCATTGACAATATAGTTTAAACAATAATAAAAGAAAACCGATTTCTTTCTGCCTATAAATTTCTGCAATGTACATTTGTTTATATAATTAATTTATAAAATAAACGATTAGCGGTGTTTGGCAACATTTTTCGATAGAACATCATTGGCCATATAACTGCATCAAGATCAAAAGAAAAAACGATATGTTTCCACTTAAAAACTCCTTATACGTGAATTTATTTATATGATTTGTTTCTAAAATAAGTAAATATTAATGCATGAAGAAATGTTTTCAGAAAACATCATTGGCAATATAATTTCAGCAAGGACAGAAGAAAAAACGGTTTATTTTCTCTGAAAAACGCCCAAAATGTGCATTTGTTTATATAATTTGTTTATAAAATGAACAAATATTGATAAGCGGTGAAAATTTGTTCACAAAACATCATAAGCAATATAATGTCAGTAAGGTCAGAAGAAAAAAACGACTTCTTTTCCCTTAAAAACGCTGAAAATGTACATTTGTCTATATAATTTGTTGATAAAGTAAACAAATATTGTGAGTGGCAATGAAATTTTCAGAAAACATTATTGGCAATATAATGTTAGCAAGGTCAGAAGAAAAAAAGTTTTTTTTTGCTGAAAAACGCTCAAAATGTGCATTTGTTTATATAATTTGTTTATAAAATGAACAAATATTGATGGCTTGCAAAATTTTTCTTAGAAAACGTCATTGGAAAAATAATTTCAGCAATTTCAGAAGAAAAAACGATTACTCTCGCTTAAAAACGCCCAAAATGTGAATTTGTTTATATAATTTGTTTATAAAATAGACAAATAACATTAAATATTAAATTTCCATGGCCAGGTATCATCTTAACGATGAAGCAAGCGATTTCAGAGCAGAAATATACTTTGAAGACGAATAAACCCTAATGTCGATTATTTGTTAATACAATTTGTTTATAACAATTAACTTCGCAAGTTAACGATTTTTTTATCTTTCTTATACCCCTATGCATTAAATCCAAGGGTCAAGAAGTATAAGAAAATTTTTGTCTAGAAGATAAAAAATGAAATTAAAAAAATCAACATTTTTTTCTCTGTTTGCATTAACATAAAAATTAAATAAACAAAAAAATAAAAAATCTACTCTCACGATTTTCTGAAAAATTTAGTTTTGAATTAAAAAAAAAAATCTAAAATCGGTGCATAATTACGTTCTAAATGTCATTTTGAACCTCGTTTTCCAATTTCACCCCACTGTGCAGAATAAATTTGAAATTTTTATTCGAATTTGTTTTATTCGCTTATAAAAGATTCTAGGTTCAAAATGTTACAAATGTAATATTCTGGTCTTTGAATATTAATGGCCAGGGAAAATGAAAAATTGGCCAGGGAAAAATTAGAGAATTTTTAAAATTAAGTTTTGCGGTAACCCTGATATAACTTTCTTGTTAGTAATTTATTTGCTTTGTATTTATATTTCTTTTTTTGCAGTTGCTTCCTCCTGAAAATTACCTTTTTAGTTGTAAATTTTATTATTTGTTTGAAAATTCAACAGTTTTGTTAAAAAGTCCATCCTTTTGCTTGAAAATTCCACTATTTTGTAGAAAATTTACCCTTTGAGAAAAATTCATATTTTGGTGTTAAAAAATCAATTGAAATGTTTTTTGGATAAAAATCCAACTATTTTTTTAAAAATTTGTCCTTTTGCTTTAAAAATTCATCTGCTTTAGTATAAATTTCATCTTTCTTGGATAAGAATGCAACTGCTTGGTTGAAAATTCAATAATTTTGTTCAAAGGTCATCCTTTTTGGTCGAAATTTCAACTGTTTTGTTGAAAAATCACCTGAAATCTTTTTTGGATGAAAATTCGACATTTTTTTTTTTTAATTTATCTTTTTTATTTAAAAATTCATCTGTCTGATTAGAAAATTCATATTTCTTGGATAAGAATGCAACTGTTTGGTTGAAAATTCAATAAATTTTTTAAAATGTCATCCTTTTTGATCCAAAAATCGACTGTTTTGTTGAAAATTCAACTATTTCGTCGAAAATTTACCTTCTGAGAAGAATTCACATTTTGTGTTGAAAAATCAATTGAAATATTTTTTGGATTAAAATTTAACTGTTTGATTGAAAATTAAACAATTTTTTCAAAAAGTCATCCTCTTTGTATAAAAATTCAACTGTTATTATTGAAAATTCGTCTTTTGCGTTGAAAATTCAAGTATCTTCGTAGAAAATTTACTTATTTTTAGTTTAAAATTCATCTCTTCGGTTAAATTTTGACTATATAGTTGAAAACTGATCTTTTTTAATTGAAAATTGAACTGCGTGGGTAAAAGTTGAACTATTCTGTTGAAATTTTTCAAATTTTTCTCTTTGGTTGAAAATTTAACTATTTAATTGAAAATTAATTTTTTTTTCTGAAAATTCATATTTTTCTGGTTGAAAATTCAATTTTTGTACAGAAAATCCGTCTTTTGGCTTTAAGGTTCAACAATTTAGGTGAACTTTTTTTTTTCATAACTGAAAAATCTTTATTTGTCGAAAATTCGTCTGTTTGATTTTAAAATTAATTTTTTTTTAAATGAAATTTCATCCTTCTTGGTTGAAATATCAACTATTTCGTTGGAAATGTAATTGTTTGGTAGAGAATTTAATCATTTTGTAGAAAATGTAAGTATTTTCTCAAGAAGTCATCTTTTATCGTAGAAAAGTCAATTTTTCTGTTTAAAATAAATGAATTTGGAAATTTGTAATTTGTATATGAATTTTAATGGTCAAGAAAAAAAAATTGGTCGAGGAAAAATCATATAATTTTGAAAATGAAATTTTCACCCTGCAGAGCATATATTATCTTGAATACAACAAATTCCCACTAGTTTCAAGTCCTATATCTTATTCTTTCTGGAAACCATCAATTACGTACAGCAACACGTGGGGGGAGGGGTAGAAATATTTTGTTACGGTTAGTGGTTTGGTGAGGGTCGATTATCCGTTACGTAATTTAAGTACGGCCCCCTACCTGTGTGATTGCGTCATGACGTCGCGTGAGTTCACTCGAAGCACGATGACGAACTTGCATCGACCAGCAATGGGTCTCCGATGCCTGTCTTTGACCTTGACAACAGCGCCATCTGACACGCGAATATATATCGCGAAGTATTATCTCGAAGTTGTTGGAGCAATGTTAATGAAAAAGAAGAATGAATATCAATTACTTTCAATCAAAAATGTTATACTATGGTTTAAAATGAATTATTTACTATAAGATGTCTTGTTAATATTTAATTGAAATTCAAATGTCTTCTGAATTGCTGGCGCTGTCGTAGCTACCCATTAGGCTCTACTATTCGACAAAGAAAACAAAGAAGAAGAAGTATTCGGTAGACAGAGAGTGAGAGAGTATGATCGTTTCGAAATTAAGTGTGACCTGTCATTGGAACACAATCCGATCGTCTCTGTCTATCTCACATGGTAGAAAGAGGTCCGATCGACTTCAAGCATCGGAGTCCCACTGTAGGGTTTTTTATTCTCAAACTGTCAAGTGTTGACGTGAGAATTGTGAAGAATGCGTTTTTCGTGGTGAGTTAATCTAATATTTATGAAAGAAGTGATTTTCTGTTAAATAACTTCTTCGTGTGTCTGGTTATGAAACTGCGTTATGCGCATTATGCGCTATACGCAAAAGTGCGTGCTTCCCACTAGAAGTGTTTTGTTTCTGGACCGATTATCCAAGAGAAAGCTCTCCTTTTAAATGAGATACTCAACGGCTCGCAAACGTTTAAAGTACGTAAGCAGGAAGCACATTTATTTTAACGTGTAACAGCAAACTTTATTCTCATTTCTGTTAAATATTCAGTCTACCTTGTCTCCGTATTAGAAAAACAATTTTCAAAATCTTTTTTATCACTCAGTAAAATCCACCGGAAACGGTCGGAAACTGTAATTATTAATGTACAAATATAAAACAAGATTGTTGAAAATTCTGCCGTTTTATAGAAAGTTAAACAATTTCTACAAAAATAAAATAATTTCTGTAGTACATGGTGAAAAATTTACTGAAAACATAAGTGTCTTAAATTAATTTTTTAAAAATTTTAAAAAAAGGAATCTTCTTGGTTGAAAATTTAACTTTTTGGTTGAAAATTCAACGATTTTGTTAGGAAATGAAGGTTTTGATTGAACACGCAACTGTTTGGTTCAGAATGCATCTTTTTTGTAAAAAAAATTTCTTATTTGCTTGAAAATTCCACAATTTCGATTTTTTTTTAAATTGTCTTTCCAAAAAATCGTTCTGCTGTAAAGATTCAACTCTTTTCTTGAAAATTCGTGCTTTTGATTTGAAAATTCATCTTTTTTACGTTTTTTTTTTCTAAAAAAAAGATTTTTTAAACTTTTAGGAATAATTCGAATTAGTTTAAGTAATATTTTGGAACTTTAAAAGTTCTTAAAATATTACTTAATATTAATTATTTTTTTGAAAAATTGTCCTTTTTGGTTGAAGATTCGACGTTCTATTTTCTGGCAAATTCATCTTTTTTATTGAATTCAATTCTTTTTAGGATACAAGTTCCACTATTTGGTTGAAAATTGACTTCTTTGTTGAAAATTCGTTTTTTTGGTTGAAATTAATTTGTTTAACTGAAAATTTAACAATTATGTTTTTGGTTGAAAATTGATAGATTTTAGTTTTAAATTCATTTTTTGGATGAAGATTCATCATTTCAGTTAAAAATTGAATTTTTGTCTCTCTTGACTGAAAAATCTTTTTTAGTTAAAAAATTTTTTTTTTTTTTGTTTGAAAATTCATCTTTTTCGCGAAAATTCAATCCTCAGTGGACAATTTAACTATTTTGTTGAATATTTGTTTTATTGTCGTTAAAATTAATTTTTTCAACTAAAAATTTAGCTAGTCCATTTTTGGTTCAAATTTGACAGATTTTAATTGAAAATGAACTTTTCTGTTGAAAATTCAAATATTTCGCAGAAGATTCGTCTTTTTAGCGTGAAAATTCTTCAAATATGTTTGAAATTTTTTTCTTTCTTGAATGAAAAATCTTTTTTGGGTAAAAATTTGTGTTCTCTGCATTTCGTCTGAAATTTATTTCCTTCTGGAATGAAAAATCTTTTTTGGTTTAAAATTTTTGTTTTGGGTTTGAAATTCTTTTGGTCGAAATGTCATCCTTTTTTGTTAAAAATGCAACTGTTTGGTTGAAGATTAATTTTTTTTTAATGAAGATTCTGCTAATTTGTTTTAAAAAATCAACTATTTGGTTGAAAGTTAACATTTTTGTTGAAAATTAATATTTTCTGGTTAAAATTTCAATTGATTTGTAAAAAATTCGTCTTTTTGCCTTGAAAATACGAAAAAAAATCTGAATTTTTTTTCTTTCTTGACTGAAAAATCTTGGTTTTAAAATTCAGCTATATTGTTGAAAATTCAACTGTTTTGTAGAAAATTAACTTTTTTGGTTGAAAGTTCATATATTTTGTTGAAAATGCTGCTGTTTTGTAGAAAATTGAACCATTTATTTGAAAATTTAACGATTTTGTTGAAAATGTATCTTTCTTGATTGAAAATTAATTTTTTTGTTAAAAATTCTTTTTTTACGGTTTACAAGTCAACTTTTTTCTAAAACATTCGACTATTTAGCTTGAAAACTAACTGTCTTGTTAAAAATTCATCTATTTGGGTAGAAGATTAATCTTGATTACTAAAAATTGATTATTTTAGTTGCAAATTCAACTATTTCGTTAAAAAATCATTTTTTAATTGAAAAATAACTTTCTTGTTGAAAATTCTTCTTTTCCACTTTAAAAGTCAACTGTTGTCTCAAACATTCGACTTCTTAGCTTGAAAACTTAACTATTTTGGTTATTATTCGTTTTTTTTCGTTGAATTCAACTGGTCGATAATTAGTTTTTTTTTCTTTTTGTTAAAAATTAATTTTTTTAACAGCTATAGCCATATTTGTTTTGCTTTAATAGCATTTTCAATTAATTCGATTTTCTCAATGCAAACTAAGGAAAACATCTCAAAGAGATTTCTGTCCTTACCGAACTCTATTAAACTGTTCTTCATCCTTTTCCTTTAATGCAGCAAGAAATAATTAGTAAAAGCATTAAGAAATACTACTCCTGACATGACGTTCATTCTCGTTGGAAAATAAGTCATCTCTTACTTTGTAGACTAATTAACGAGAGTATTTATTAAGCTAGATGCACCATAACGATGCTCCTTAGGCCTCTAATTAATTACAGTTCTATGGTCAAAGGAAAGTACACTAATTTTCATTTAATGAATTATTTTTCATGTGCAAATATCTCTCTAAATTTTTCTATCGAAATAAAATATCAAGACATGAGAATGACGAGAAAAAATCTGCCTCGGCCCGGGTTGGAACCGGGAACGCCACTATTCACGAGCGGAGACCAATTACGCCACCGGGGCTCCACTCGTGAATAGTGGCGTTCCATTTTAGTGATTAATTCTAGT
>CAKNYM010049866.1:80215-100153 GCA_932195095.1 Andricus curvator
TTTTTTTTTTTTCGAAAATTTAAAATTTTGGTTAAAAATTCAACTATTTTGGTTGAAAATTCAACTATTTGGTTGAAAAAATAACTGGTTGGAAATTAGTTTTTTTGTTGAAAGTTTATTTTTTCAACTGGAAATTCAACTATTTTGGTTAACTACTTGGTTGGAAAGGTTAATATTTAGTTGAAAATTCATTTTTTTAAATTAAAAATTCATTTTTTCAGCGGGAAATTCAACTACTTTGCTTGAAAATTTAACTACTAGGTTGAAAGTTCGTTTTTTTATAGGAAATTAATTTTTCTAACTGAAAATTCAACTATTCGGTTGAAAGTTCATATATTGTATTGAAAATTCGTATTTTTCGTAGAAAATTAATCTTCTTGGTGGATTCATGGATTTTTTATTTTGTTCAAAGCTGAAGAAATTTCTGGTTCGACATATTCAACTTTTTCCAAAAAAGTGTGCCTTTGAATCAATACAAAACAAACATGTTTTTTTGCACATTTTCAAAAAATTATGCAGTGAACAAAAAATTTGTTTTTTTAATTTTTTATTTTTTATTACTATTCATTAGCAAAAACTGTCCATACAAACAAATTTCTATAGCTTTCTAACCAATAGGATATTTTTTTGGTTTTCAAAAATTTGAATTTTCAAATCCATAAACCAAACAGAAGATATTAAGCGGATTTCAAAATTATGATTTTTTCTTTTTCGGATGGCAAACCCATTGTTATTAGCATAAAAATAAGGAGGGATTATAAAAATGCGCTTGAAAAAAGGAGAGTGAAGTGTATTACCAAATGAATAAAGAGCGAAGCTTAAGGCAGAATACCTACTCATGATAATCTCGCTTTTCCATCTAAAAGCACGAATATAAAGTTTCATAACAAGACATTTCTTGATAGACGACAATGTATAATGAAACTGAATAATTCTCAGAGAAATTCTCAGCTGCTATTCCGACATTTTTCGAGAATTATTAAAAACATAAAATACCCCAATCGGGCGGTTTTGGCCCATAAAAATCCCTCTAAAATTACCCCTACTAGAACCCTTTGCGACCAATAGTTTACGAGAAATTAATTTGTTAATTAAAGGTAGCGTGTTTTCGGAGAAGGCTGTGTTTTAATAAATTATTAAAAATATAAGTAATAAAAAATATTACAAGCAGGTTTTTCTTCTTAAATCCTTAAAATCTAAGGTTGAATATATTCAAAAACTTATTCCAATAATTCCTTAAAATAGTCTCTCAAAGCGTCTAGTATCCCGTCTGTATTATACAGCATCTCACCCTTGCTATTTCTCATGCTGCCTAACTCTGTACTTTCACCTCCCTACATATTGATCGACGCTCATATATAAAACAGTTTCTTGCTTTCTTCAGAATCGTTTCGCATTTTCTTTCCTTCTTCTGTTTTGATTTTATCTTCACTTTCTTTGACTAGTAGTTTTACTTTCCTCTTTTTGTGTCTGTAATCATTTTCAAGTCTATTTCTCTCCTCATCGCTAATGCCTGTGATTTTCAGCATTCTTTCATGTGCTTTTTTTCTTGGGCGGCTGCTTGGATTTCATTATTCCACCACACATCACCAGACACTCTTCTCACAACCACAGTACCGCACACTTTAGTCGCACTCCTAAGAATGACACCCCTGAGCATAGTCGATGCGCTCTCTATATCCTAATTTTCATTTATTGCCTCCCAAGTTGACTTATCTATGCGTTCGTTTATCCCAATAATTCCTAAAAGAGTCTCTCAAAGCGTCTAGTATCCCATCTGTATCATATAGCATTTCACCCTTGCTTTCTCTCATGCTGACTAATTCTGTACTTTTACCTCCCTACATATTGATCAACGCCCATATATAAAACAGTTCCTTGCTTTCTTCAAAATCGTTTCGCATTTTCTTCTCTTCTTCTATTTTGATTTTATCTCTACTTTCCTTGACTAGTTGTTTTATTTTCCTCTTTTTGTATCTGTAATCATTTTCAAGTATATTTCTCTCCTCATCGCTGAGGCTGTGATGTTCAACTTTCTTATATACGCTTCTTTCTTTTCTTGGGCGGTTGCTTGGATTTCATCATTCTATCACGCATCACGAGACATTCTTCCTACAACCGCAGGACCACACACTTTAGTCGCACTCCTAACAATGACACCCCGGAGCATAGTCGATGCGCTCTCTATATCTTTATTGTCTATTAGCACCTCACAAGTTGCCTTATCTATGCATTCGTTTATCCCAATAATTCCCTAAAAGAGTATCTCAAAGCGTCTAGTATCCCGTTTGTATCATGAAGCATTTCATCCTTGCTTTTTCTCATGCTGACTAACTCTGTACTTTTACCTCCCTTCATATTGATCAACGCCTATTTGTGAAACAGTTTCTTGCATCCTTCAAAATCGTTATGAATTCTCTTCTTTTCTGATTTTATCTTTGCTTTCCTTGACTAGTAGTATTACTTCACTCTTTTTTGTGTCTGTAATAATTTTCAAGTCTATTTCTCTCCTTATCGCTTAGGCCTGTGATGTTCAACTGTCATGTATACGCTTCTTTCTTTTCTTGCGCGGCTGCTTGCATTTCATCATTCCACCAGGCATCACCAGACATTCTTCCTACAACCGCAGTACCACACACTTCAGTCGCACTCCTAACAATGACACCTTGGAGCATAGCCGATGCGCTCTCTATATCTTTATTGTCTATTAGCGTCTCCCAAGTTGCCTCATCTATGCGCTCATTTATCCTATTCTGAAAATCTGTTCGTATTTCCGGTTTCTGTAGATTCTCAATCTTGATTCGCATCAGTATTCCATTCAGAACCCCTTATGACCTCTGAATTTTTAACTCTGTAGTCTTTCATCCGCAACAACGAAGTCAATTATACTGTGGCTATCTCCTCTACACCAGGTGTCCATGTGGATCATTTTATGCCTAAACCAAGTATTATATATATTCTAAGGATAAAAATAATTAGCAGCTAGTATGGTGCCCTACAGCTTCACCTCCCAATAATTCCTTAAAAGAGTCTCGCAAAGCGTTTATAGTATCCCGTCTGTATCATACAGCATTTCACCCTTGCTATTTCTCATGCTGACTAACTCTGTACTTCAACTCCCTTCATATTGACTCGGGCATTATTAATATTTCAGGGAGATAATTTTATCAAGGTTTTGACTTCCACCGATGCAATTATATTCTATATTCTCTATAATATACCTAATTACTTAATGAGCGCATGTATTGCCTTTAGAAGCTGGAAATAATTGAGTCGTACTTGGTATTTCAGGTATTGATTCTATTTCTCTAGGGTATCAAATTAACATTCGGTAACCGATTCGTATTTATAGGTATTTCGGCAAGGGGTAAGAGAATCTCGAAACATTTCCAATACGAAAGCAACTAAAGCATGGCAGAGAACAAACTCAATTGGACGAGACTAGACCAGCCAAGCAACCCTCTGCCAATAATTCCACCAAAGCGCCTCAGACCCTCTTTGCTGTCATTAATAGAGATTTACAGGATATTTGCATCACACTAATTGTCAAGTGCGCATATCAACTATTGAAACAGGCACATGAATGAAAAGCCAGTAATGCTCCTGTGTAATTCCTCTATGATCACCAGTGAACTATACCGTAAGCCTGGATTAAGATACGTTGCTGCTCAAACACTTCGCCTGATTTCCAATGCGATCATGCAAAATGGAATATATATATATATATATATATATATATCCCATTTTTCTTTTTGTTTTTTATTTCAGCAAGCTTTTATTAAAATCTACTGAACAGAAAGAAAATAATTTCCTCTGAAAATGGATCTTGCAAAAATAATATAATAATAATAATAATCTTATTACATTGTTTTAGTTGAAAATTTACCTGTTTGATTGTAAAGTCATATATTCTATTAAAAATTTGTATTTTTTGGTAGAAAATTATTATTCTTCTTGTTTGAAAATTCGTCTTTTTGGCTTGAAAATTTAAAGATTCGATTTAAAATTCAACTATTTGGTTGAAAAGTTTAACACTTGCTTAAAAATGCATTTTCTAAAAATAAAAGTTCAACAATTTTGTTTAAAAATTCTACAACTTGGTTCAAAATTCAACAACTTGGTTGCAAATTTAAATAATTGGTTGAAAATTTCTTTTTTTTATTGGAAATTCATTTTTTCAGCTAAAAATTCAACTACTTTGGTTGAAATTTCAATTAGATGGTTAAAAATGAAAACCATTAGTTTGAAATTCGTTTTTGTTATTGAAAATGATTAATTCTTTTAACAGGAAATTCAACTGTTTTTATTAAAATTTCAATTATTTGATTAAAGGTTTGAATATTTAATTTAAAATTATTTTTTTTAACTGGAAATTTAACTATTTGATTGAAGATTGATGTATTTTGTTGCATATACGTCTTTTTTCCTAAAAAAATAATTTTATTCGCCGAAAATGCACCTTTTTGGCTTGAAAATTCAACAACTTGGTTAAAATTTTTATAATTGGTTGAAAATTCCTTTTTTTTATTTCAAAATTTATTTTTTCAGCTGGAAATTCAACTATTTTCGTTGAAATTTCAACTAGATGTTTAAACATGAAAATCATTGGTTTGAAATTCGTTCTTGTTATTGAAAATTAATTTTTTTAACAAGAAATTCAACTGTTTTTATTGAAATCTCACCTACTTGATTAAAGATTTGAATATTTAGTTTTAAATTAATTTTTTGAACTGAAAATTCAACTATTTGATTGAAAATTAATGCATATTGTTGCATATACGTCTTTTTTCATAAAAAATTAATTTTCTTGGCTTAAAAATTCAACAATTTGGTTGAAAATTCATGTATTTTGTTGAAACTTCGTTATTTTTCGTAGAAACTTCTTGGTTGAAAATTTTAATATTTAGTTGAAAATGCATTCTTTTTATTAAAAATACATTTTTCTACTGCAAATTAAATTTTTTGGTTGAAAATTCAACTACTGGTTTGAAAATTTTTATTTTCGTTAAAAATTAATTTTTGTAATTAGAAATTAAAGTATTTGGTTGAAAATTCATGTATTTTGTTGAAAATTCGTCTTTTTCGTAGAAACTTAATCTTCTTGGTAGAAATTCCGTCTTTTTGGCTTGAAAATTCAACAATTTAGTTTAAAATTTTTATATTTGTTTGAAAATTCGTTTTTTTTTTATTCAAAATTAATTCTTTCAAGTAGCAATTTAACTATTTTGGCTGAAAATTCAACTATTTGGTTGAAAATTATAATTTTTGTTTGAAAATTAACTTTTCAACTGGAAATTCAACTATTTGGTTGAAAATTCATGTATTTTATTGAAAATCCGTCTTTTTCGTAGAAAATTAAACTTCTTGGCAGCAATTTCGTCTCTTTCGCAGAAAATTAATCAATTTAGTTTCAAATTGAACTATTTTGGGTGAAAATTCAACTACTTTGTTAAAAATGTTAATATTTGTTCGAAAATTTATTTGTTTATTCAAAATTAATTCTTTCAAGTGGCAATTTAATTATTTTGGTTAAAAATTGAACTATTTGTTTAAAATTTTTTATTTTTAGTTGAAAATTAACTTTTTAACTGGAAATTCAACTATTTGGTTGAAAATTCATGTATTTTGTTGAGAATTCGTCTTTTTCGTAGAAAATTAATCTTCTTGGTGGGAAATTCAAATATTTGGTTGAAAATGCGTTTTTTATTGAAAATAAATTTTTTCAGCTGAAAATTGAATATTTAGGTTGAAAATTCAACTATTTGGTTGAAAATTCATGTATTATGTTAAAAATTCGTCTATTTCGCAGAAAATTAATTTTCTTGGTTGAAAAGTTGAATTTTGGTTCAAAATGCGTTTTTTTTATTGAAAATAAATATTTTCAACTGAAAATTGAATATTTTGCTTGAGAATTCCTCCAATTGGTTAAACATTTCAATTTTCGTTAATGTGTAATTATTTTAATTTGAAATTCAACTATTTGGTTGAAAATTTAAGTATTTCTTTGAAAATTTGTATTTTTTCGTAGAAAATTAATCTTCTTGGTAGAAATTCTGTCTTTTTGGCTTGAAAATTCTACAATTTAGTTTAAAATTTAACTATTTTGATTGAAAATTCAACTACTTTGTTATAAATTAAAATATTTCGTTGAAAATTAGTTTTGAATTAAAAACTAATTTTGTCAATTGGCAATTTGACTATTTTGATTGAAAATTCAACTACTTGGTTGAAAATTTAAATTTGTTGTTGAAAATTAACTTGTCAACTGGAAATTCAACTATTTGGTTGAAAATTCATGTATTCTGTTAAAAATTCGTCTCTTTCGCAGAAAATTAATTTTCTTGGTTGAAAATTTAAATATTTGGTTCAAAATGCGTTTTTTGTATTGAAAATAAATGTTTTCAACTAAAAATTTAATATTTTGGTTGAGAATTCCTCCACTTGGTTAAGCATTTTAATTTTCGTTAAAGTGTAATTATTTTAATTAGCAATTCAACAATTTGGTTGAAAATTTAAGTATTTCTTTGAAAATTTGTATTTTTTCGTAGAAAATTAATCTTTTTGGTAGAAATTTCGTCTTTACGGCTTGAAAATTCAACAATTTAGTTTAAAATTGAACTATTTTGATTGAAAGTTCAACTACTTTGTTAAATATTTAAATATTTGGTTGAAAATTACTTTTTTTATTAAAAATTAATTTTTTCAAAGGGCAATTTAACTATTTTGGTTGAAAATTCAACTGTTTGGTTGGAAATTTTAATTTTTGGTTGAAAATTAACTTTTTAAATGGAATTTTAAATATTTGGTTGAAAATTCATGTATTTTGTTGAAAATTCGTCTTTTTCTAGAAAGTTCATCTTCTTGGATGAAAATTTAAATAATTTGGTTCAAAATGCTTTTTTTTTATTGAAAATAAATTTTTCATCTGAAAATTGAATATTTTGGTTAAAAATGCGACGACTTTGTAGAAAATTAAAAGATGTAGTTGAAAAATCATTTTCATAACTGAAGATTCAACTTCTTTATTAAAAATTAGTGTATTTTGTTGAAAATTCGTCTTTTTCTAAGAAAATTAATCTTATACTTTATGATATATCTTATATCTTGTAATTTAGTATCTTTTAGCTTGAACATTCAAAAATTAATTTGAATTTTTTTTGTTGACTGAAAAATATTTCTTTGTTGAAAATTTTTTCTTGTTTGAAAATTCAATTTTTTTTAATTCGTCTTTTCTGCTGAATTCAACTGTTTCAAATTTAAAATTCAATTTTTTTTAGTTGAAAAATCAACTATTAAGTTTTCGTTGTAAATTCATCTTTTTAGGTTGAAAATTGAACTATTTTGTCAGAAAGTTTTTTTTTAGTTGAAGATTAATTATTTTACTTTAAAATTTAACTGGTTGATTCAAAATTTATGTATTTTGTTAAAAATTTGTATTTTTTAGTTGAAAATTAATCTTTTTGGTTGAATATTCAACTTTAATTCAACTTTTTTGGTTGACAATTAAATTACTTGGTTGAAAATTAATTTTTTCCACTAAAAATCCAACTATTTTGCTGAAAAAAAAGTTTTTTTTATTTAAAAAATAATTTTCTTCTCTGTAAATTAAAATAATTCCATTGCTTAGTTGAAAATTAGTCTGGTTTAGTTGATGATTCAACTATTTTGTTAAAACTTCGTCTTTTGGTTGAATTCAGCTGTTTTTCATTTAAAACTAAAATCTTTTTTTGATAAAATATTAACTATTAAATTTTAATTCGAGAATTTTTTTTCTTGAAAATCGAATTCTTGGTTTCAAGTTAAACTATTTTGTGAAGAATTGATGGTTTTGGTTGAAAATTTATTATTTTATTTGAAAATTCAACTATTTGGTCGTAAATTAACTTTTTTCTTAAAAATTCATATTTTGGTTAAAAATGCAGCTGTTTTGTAGAAAATTAGACATTTTGGCTTGAAAATTTAACAATTCGGTAGAAAATCTATATTTTTGGATAAAAGTTAAACTATTTTGGTTAAAAAATAAACTATTTAATTTAAAATATTCCCATTCTGTTGGAAATTTGTTTTGTTAAAAATTAATTTTTTTGCTGGAAATGTAGTTATTTCTACATATTTTGTTCAAAATATTTTTATAAGTTGAAATTTAACTATTTGGTAGAAAATTCATCATTTTGCTTAAGAATTCTACTACACTGTCAAAGATTCTGTTTTTGTTAGTTGAATTTAACTCGTTGAAAATTCTTCTTTTTTTTAAATTCTTTTTTTTATCTGAAAGTTCAACGATTCCATTATTGGTTAAAAATTAATCTTTCTTGTTAAAAATTCTTCTTTTCCGATTTAAAAGTCAAAACGTGTAACTGCTATTTTTTCATTTTAGCCAAACCAATATTTTTTATTCAATAACAAATATAATTTTTTTCACTTAAATTCAGAAATACATCAGGTCAGGAATGGACTTTTGTTTCATCTTCAAATGTTGACTTTGATTTTACAGAATATTTTTTCGCTCCCCTGAACAATTCCGATTTTGTTGGTTATCTTTCTGTACTTTAATTATGAGTTTGAATTTCGCGGGCAAATGTAAGTTCACGAGCGCTACCTGGTGAGCAGCTGGTGGTAACATATATTTCTATATCTGCAGTATATGGTCTATGGATGGAAATTTTGTTTGCTCCAAGAAAATGACAGTTCACAATTTATATATATTTTCTCGAAATGGCATATTACTGTACTACACAGAATGGAATCGATTAAATAAATCAGGAATCACAAAAGAAGAGGTAATAGGATTTCAAATTATTTATCTCTTTTAAATTACTTATCTTTTTCCAAATTATTTCAATAATCCTAACCTCCTTACCTTAAAAAATACTGTAATATCTCCGATATCTATTATTAATATTTAATAATAAATATTCTCGATGCAAATTTGTAATTAGGAGGCGAAACTGATGTACGGAATGCTATTTTCGATAAAATCTTTCGTCAGCAAAATATCGCCTTTAGATCCAAAGGAAGGATTTCTTTACTACAAGACTAGCAAATACAATCTCAATTATTTTGAAACTCCTTCTGGATTAAAATTTGTTCTCAACACTGACACAGCTGCTCAAAATGTTCGCGAATTATTGCAGCAATTGTACAGCCAGGTATGTCTATAAATATTCAGGTATGGTTCAAAAAATCGTGTCAGAGGCGGCGGAACCCCAGGGGGCAATGCCCCCCCCCCCCCCCATAATTCGGCCAAGGAGGGGCAAAGTTTTTTTTTTGCCGCCCTCTGAAATCGAATCATTAAATTCATCGGATGGTTTGATTTTTTTTTAATCTACCTGAAATCTTTGCGAAACCTTTAAAATCTTTTGGAAATCTTTAAAATCTATTCGAAGTCTTTGCTAAATATTTGAAATCTTTCGTAAATCATTGGAATCTATCTGAAATCTTTAGGAAATATTTGAAATCTCTTAAATCTATCAAAAATCTTTGCGAAATATTTGAAATCTTTGGGAAATCATTGAAATCTATCTGTAATCTTTGCGAAATATTTGAAAGCTTTGTGAAATCATTCGAATCTATCCAAAATCTTTGCGAAATATTTGAAATCGTTGAAATCTTTGGGAAATATTTGAAATCTTTGTGAAGTAATTGAAATCTTTGCGAAATATTAGAAATGTTTTTGCAATATTTGATAATATTTGTGAAATTATTGAAATCTTTGGGAAATCTTTGTACAGTCTGCGAAGTCTATCATAAATGTTCGGAAAATACTCATATTTGTGTGAAATCTTTGGGAAATCATTGAAATCTTTGGAAATTTCTGCGAAATATTTGGTAATATTATTTGTGAAATTACTGAAATCTTTGGAAATCTTTGCGACATATTTCAAATATTTGGTAATATTTTTAAAATTATTGAAATATTTATGAAACCTTTCTGAGAGCTTTGGAAATCTTACTGAAATCTTTGCGAAATATCAGAAATATTTTTCCAATATTTGATAATATTTGTGAAATTATTGAAATCTTTAGGAAATCTTTGTGCAGTCTTTAAAATCTATCCTAAATATTTGGAAAATACTCAAATTTTTGTAAAATCTTTGGAAATTTCTCCGAAATATTTGGTAATATTTGTGAAATTATTGAAATCTTTGCGACATATTAAAAATATTTGGTAATATTTTCAAAATTGTTGAAGTCATTGAAATATTTTTGAAATAATTGATAACATTTGTGAAATTATTGAAATTTTTGTGAAATTTTTAAGAAATCCTTGAACTCTGCGAAGTATTTAAAATATTTGGTGATATTTGTGAAATTAATAAAATATTTGTGACATATTTCAAATATTTATTAATATTTTCAAAATTGTTGAAATCATTGAAATATTTATGAAACCTTTCTGAGAGCTTTGGAATCTTGGCGAAATATCAGAAATATTTTTGCAATATTTGATAATATTTGTAAAATTATTGAAATCTTTGGGAAATCATTAAAATCTTCGTGAAATATTTTTAATCGATCTGAAATCTTTGCTAAACCTTTGAAATCTTTGTGAAATCTTTTGGAAATCATAAAATCTTTGTGCAATCTTTGAAATCTAACGGATATTTTTGTGTAATAATTGTAGACTTTGTGAAATCTTTTAAATCTATACGAAATATTTGAAATCTTTGGAAAATCGTTGAAATCTATCTGAAATCTTTGCGAAATATTTGAAACCTTTGTAAAATCTTGGAAATCTTTGGGAAATGATTGAAATCTTTGTGAAATATTAGAAAATCCTTGCGAAATATTAGAAATACTTTTGCAATATTTGATATTTGTAAAATTATTGAAATCTTTGGGAAATCATTTTAGTCTTTGTGAAATCTTGGAATTCTTTGGGAAATCATTGAAATCTTTGTGCACTTGTGCAGTCTTTGAAATCTATCTGAAATATTTGTGAAATCTTTAAAATCTTTGGAAAATCCTTGAAATATTTGTAAAATCTTTCTGAACTCTTTGGAAATTTTTGCGAAATATTTGATAACATTTGTGAAATTATTGAAATCTTTGTGAAATCTTTAAGAAATCATTGAACTCTGTGCGAAATATTTAAAATATTTTATAATATTTGTGAAATTATTGAAATCTTTGTGCAGTCTTTGAAATATTTTTGAACTATTTATGAAATCTTTAAAACCTTTGGGAAATCATTGAAATCTTTGTAAAATCTTTCTGAAATTTTTGATAACATTTGTGAAATTATTGAAATCTTTGTGAAATCTTTATGAAATCATTGAACTCTTTGCGAAATATTTAAAATATTTGGTAATATTTTTGAAATTATTGAAATCTTTGGGAAATGTTTTTGAAATCTTTGTGAAATAATTTAAGTCTTTGGGAAATCATTAAAATCCTTGTGAAATCTTTGCGACATATTTAAAATATTTGTAAAATTATTGAAATTTTTGGGAAATCATTAAAATCCTTGTGAAACCTTTAGAAATGTTTGCGACATATTTAAAATATTTGATAATATTTGTAAAATTATTGAAATCTTTGGGAAATCGTTGAAGTCTTTGTGCAGTCTTTGAAGTCGATTTGAAATATTTGTGAAATATTCAAAATCTTTCTGAAAGCTTTGCAAATTTTTCTGAAGTCTTTGGAATCTTTGTGAAATATTAGAAATATTTTTGCAATATTTGATAATATTTGTTAAATTATTGAAATCTTTGGGAAATCATTGAAATCTTTGTGCAGTCTGAAATCTATCTGAAATATTTGTGAAATATTCCAAATCTTTATGAAATCTTTGGGAAATCATTAAAATCCTTGTGAAATCTTTGCGACATGTATAAAATATTTGGTAATATTTGTCAAATTATTGAAATCGTTGAAATCTTTGTGAAAGCTTTGGAAATATTTGTGGAATCTTTGCGAAATATCTGAAATCTCAGAAATCTTTTGGAAATCATTAAAATCTTCGTGAAATATTTTTAATCTATCTGAAATCTTTTCTAAACCTTTGAAATCTTTGTGAAATCTTTTGGAAATCATTAAAAGCTTTGTGCAATATTTGAAATCTAACTGATATTTTTTGTCAAATAATTGAAGTCTTTGTGAAATCTTTTAAATCTATCCGATATCTTTGCGAAATATTTGTGGAAATTTTTTAACCCTTTAGGTAATCATTCAAATCTTTGCGTAATATTTGAAATATTTGTGAAATAGTTGAAATTTTTGTAAAATTTTTGGAAAATCATTTAAGTCTTTGTGAAATCTTTTATATCTATCCGAAATTTTTTAAATCTATTCAAAATCTTTGCTAAATATTTGAAATCTTGCGAAATATTTGTGAAATTTTTGGGTGATCATTGAAATTATTGTGTAATCTTTGAAATCTATCTGAAATGTTTGCTACAACTTTGAAATCGTTGGGAAATCATTTAAATCTTTGTGCAATCTTTCAAATCTATCGGAAATATTTGTGAAATAGTTTAAGTCTTTCTGAAATCTTTTAAATCTCCCAAATATTCGCGAAATATTTGAAATCTTTGAGAAATCTGTTTAATTACAAATTTTTAATAAATTAAAAATTTTCGAAATTAATTGAGCTAAAACTTAATTTTATTTAATATTTCAAAATTATTCAAAGTTAATTTTTAGGAATTATATATTATTCATAATTAATAATATCTAATTTTGTTAATAAATGAATTAAATTCATTAAATAATTTTTTATAAAATATTTTAAGAAATATATAAATAAATTTTTAAAAAAATGTTCACAAATATTTTTGAAATCTTTAGAAATCTTTGCGATATATTAAAAAATTTGAAATATTTGGTAATATTTGTGAAATTAATGAAATTTTTGGGTAATCATTGAAGTCCTTGTGAAATCTTTTAAATCTATCTGAAATCTTTGCGAAACCTTTGAAATATTTCTGAATTCTTTGGGAAATCATTAAATCTTTGTCCAATCTTTGAAATCTTTGGCAATATGAACTTTATACATGTATTTATTATTATTGATTATTTACTATTTATTCTTTATTTATTATTTATGTACAATTTTCACATATTATAATATTATTATACAATGTATAAATTGTGCTATTCAATATTATAAGTCTCTGCCCCTGCCCCCTCCTAGAAAAAAAAGGCTCCGCCGCTTCTGAATCGTGCCGTAAATTTAAATTTGATTCCACTTCAGATTTGTACTTCGTTTCAGGTATACGTGGAATATGTTGTTAAAAATCCACTTTGTCAGCTTAACGAACCAATCCAAAGTGAATTATTTAAAACAAAAGTCGATGAACTGATTAAAAAATCTCCAATATTTTTAAGTAGACCGTTATAATTATTGTAGCAAATAAATTTAATTAAATATGTTATTTTTATAAAAAAATCGCTGAAAAGAAGTTTATTCCCCCTTCGTCTTTCTCGGCATTTTATGTTATCAAAATTGGTGAATTTGAAATTCAAATTTTAATATTTATGATTTAACTTTTGAAAATCTGATGACAGATATAAGAGAATTTTTGTATATTAGTTGCTTAAATCCGAACTGAATTATAATAGAACCTAATAAGAAAATCCAATTATTTTTGGTTGAAATTTAATTTTTTTTTATTGGAAAAAAAACTTATATTTTTGGTTTAGAATTCATCTCTTTTGATATAAAATTCTACTATTTGGTCAAAAATTTAATTGTTATGTTGAATATTCATCTATTTTTGTTAAAAAGTCATCTTCTTTGTTGAAAATGAAACTATTCTTTGTATACAAATTCTTTTTTTGGATGAAAATCTAACTATTTTGTTGAGAATTCGCCTTTTTGCCTTGAAAATTTCACAATTTGGTTGAAACTTTTTTTTATTTTTTGACTAAAAAATCTTTCTTCGTTGCAAGTTTGTCTTTTTGATTCGACAATTCATTTTTTTAATGCAACTGTTTAATTGAATAACTAATCTGTTTCAGTTGAAAATTCGTAGTTTTTGGATGAATTCAACGGGTTGTAATTTAAAAATTACAATCTTTTTTGGTTGCTTTTTACAGCATTCGTTTTTCTGGCTTGAAAATTCAACTACTTTTGATTAAAAGTTGAAATACTTTGTTAAAAATTCATTTTTTTTTATGAAAATTAAACTATTCTATGTAAAAAATTCATTTTTTTTTTGGTTGAAAATTAAAAATAAAATTTTATTGAAAATTTGTCTTTTTTGGTCGAAAATTGATCTTTTTGATTGAAAATTCGTCTTTTTTAATTGAGGAATCAACTATTTCGTTGACAATTTGTAGTTTTTGTTTGAAATCAACGGTTTGTAATTTACAAACTAAAATCTTTTTTTGTTAAATCATCAACTATTGCATTTTTCGTTGAGAAATAATATTTATAGGATGAAAATTCAACTACCTGGTTAGAACTTAAAGTATTTTCTTAAAAATTAATTTTGTGGATAAAAATTGATCTGTTTTAGTTGAAAATAATTCAATTTAGGTGAAAAATCATGAATTTGGTTGAAAGTTAATTTTTTAAATTGAAAAGTCTACTATTATATATTTTTGGTTAAAAATTCTACTATTTTATCAAAACTTCATCTTTTTTTTATCGCAAATTGAAATCTTTTTTCAACATTCCTCCTTTTGGATTGAAAATTCATCTTCTTGCTAGAAAATCCATCTTTTTGGTTGAAAGTTAATCATTATCAGTGAAAAATTCAATGATTTGGTTAAAAATTCAATTATATTTTATTGAAAATTCGTCTTGTTGGTCGAAATTAATCGTTCTGGTTGAAAATTTAACTATTTTGTCAAAAATGCATCTCTTTTGGTTGAGGATAAAACTATTTTGTTAAAAATTCTTTGCTTTGCTGGAAAATTGATATTTTTAACTGATAATTTAGCCATTCTATTTTCGGTCCAAAATTAATATTTTTAATTAAAAATTGACCTTTTTTGTTAAAAATGCAACTATTCGGTTACAAATTCATCTCATTGATCATAAATTAATATTTTTGATAAAAAAAATTGATCTTTTTTAGTTACGAATTTAATTTTTTGTTAATAATTCGACTTTTTGTTAAAAAATTATCTTCTTTGTTGAGAATTCATCTTTTCTGATTGAGAATTAATTGTTTTAACTAATAATTAAGCTATTCCATTTTTCGTTGAAAATTGATATTTTTAATTAAAAATTCATCTTTTTTGGTCAACATTTTTTATTATTTGGTTGAAAATTTAATTATTTTGTGGAAAATTCAAAAATTTTGTTAAAAAATAATTGGTTTTATTTCAAAACTGGACTTCTTCGTTAAAAAATTTGTCTTGGGTTGAAAATGCAACTTCTTTAGTAGTAAATTAAACTATTTGGTTGGCAAATGATGTTTTTATAGAAAATACATATTTTCGGGTTGAGAATTCAACTGCTTTGTAGAAAAAGAAATTTCTGGCTTAAAATTCAATAATTTGATTGACATTTTTTTTGTTTCTGGACTGAAAAATCTTTCTTGGTTGAAAATTTAACACTTTTGTTAAAAATTCGTCTTTTTGTGTTGAAAATTTAAGTATTTTCGTAGAAAATTGATATTTGCGGGTTGAAAATTCCACTGTTTTGTAGCAAAATCATCTTTCTTGCTTGAAAATTAAACTTTTGTTACTGAAAATTGCACTGGTTGAAAGTTCAACAAATTTTGGTTTTAATTTGAAGTACTTTGCAAAATATTCATTATATTTTTTTGTTTGTTGAAAATGTAACTATTCTGTTAAAAAGATATCTTTTTTGTGAAAAGTTAAAATATTCTATGTACAAAAATTCATTTTTTTGATTGAAAAGTTAACTATTTTGTTGAAAATTTGTCTTTTTTGGTAGAAAATTAATCCTCTTGGTGGAAAATTCAACTCTGGTTGAAAATTCCTCTTTTCTGGCTTGAAAATTCAATTTTTCTGGCTTGAAAATTCAACTAGTTGAAAATTCGCCTATTTTGTTAAAAATTGAACTACTTTGACAAAAGTACATTTTTTCTTTGAAAATTCATCTCTTTGCTTGAAAATATAAGTAGTTTGTTCTAAATGCATATTTTTTAGTCGAAAATTTAACTGTTCTTTTTTTTTAGAAAATTCATCATTTTGTCTTAAAAATTCAGCAATTTAGTTGATTTTTTTCTTTCTTGACTGAAAAATCTTTCGTGGTTGAAAATGCAACTCTTTTGTTGAAAATTCGTCTTTTTTTTGTTTAAAAACTCAACTATTAGGTTAAAACTTCAACTGTTTGATAAAATTCCAAGTATTTTGTTGAAAAATTGATTTTCTTGAAAGTCCAACTATTTGGTTGTAAATGCAACGGTTTTGTTGAAAAACATTTTTGTTTCTGAAAATTCAACTATTTAGTTGAAAATACATCCTTTTTGTTGAAAATTCATTTTTAATTAAAAAAATAAAAAATAAAAATAATAATAAATAAATTTAAAATTAATGCATTTTGTTGAAAATTTGCCTTTTTTTAGAAAATTAATCTTCTTGGTTGAAAATTCAACTATTTTGGTGTAAAAAAGTCAAATATTCGGTTGACAATTGATTTTTTTATTTAAAATTCATATTTTCCAGTTGAAAATTCGACTACTTGGTTAAAAGTGAAACTAATTTGTTAAAAATTCATTTTGTTGTTCAGAATTCCTCTCTGGTCAAAATGCATATTTTTTTGTGGAAAATTTAACTGTTTTGTGCAAAATTTGTCCTTTTACCTTAAAAATTGAACTATTCGATAAAAATTTAATTTTTTTGTTAAATTCAATTTTTTGGTTTAAATTCGTATCTTTTGTTTGAAAGTTCAACTATTTGGTTGTAAATGCAACTGCTTTATCGAAAATCATTTTTGTTAAGGAAAATTTAATTATTTCGTTGAAAATAAATTTTTCCTTGAAAATATATCATTCACCATATCAAAAAATTATCAAACAGGAGCAGGATCTAAACTCTTATTAATTTGTTTATAAAAGGTGTATAATTTTATGTGTAAAATTTAGATAAATATACTATTATTAAATAATTTGAAAATGTTTTTTATTATCCAGTGTTGAAATAACAGTTATTTTTAGGGACACAACAAATCAAATAATTCTTAAAATAGAAAGTTTATTCTAACAAATTTTTATTTCCACATAAGATTAGTAGCATATACTCATCTGCAGACATTTTTTCAGACGCTTCTATTTTAAGTTTATATACGCTCTATTTACATTACATCTTTTATTAATTTTCTACAAGAGAACACGGCAGTTTGTTTTAATTCGATGATAATGGTTTTGCTAATGTTTTTACAATCGATAAATTAATAATAAACAAAGTATATAAAAATCTGACTCTATTTTCAAAAACAGAGACATCTCTAAAGAATTAAGCATTTCTAAAGCCCACATTTCATGATAAGAAATCAAAGCTCTTGATAAATTCAAAAGAAAAATTTAAATTTTACTTCTTTTTAAGAAATAAATTAGAAATTTGTACTCTAGCTTCAAAATTTGAACAATAAATGTTTTTCAAATCATTACGTGAAACTTTATTTAACGTTTTCTGTTCTATCCTTAAATTTATCAATGACTTTTCATTACACTAACAAAACCATGAGCACAGGCAAGAACAGTCATATCAAGATTAACAAGTTCAGATTTTTTTCAAAGTCCATTGGATAAAAATTAATTTGTCAAAACATTATTTGCACATGACGAACCGTTCTCGAAAAAATCTACTTTTTCAAAATAATTTGTTTTCATGGATTAAAATGTTTATTTACTACATACTCATGTGAAATTATGTAAATATAACACTTTCAACACTTATTTTTAATACAAAATTCGCTTTTTTCTTGAATTTACAACCGTATTTTTTACAAAACAATCTAATTTGCAAACCAAAATTATGAATTTTCAACAAAAAGTTAATTTTGAACCAAAAAGTTGAATTTTAAATCAAATAGTTAATTTTAAAAAAAACTGTTGAAATTTCAAACAAAAAATAACGAATTTTCTACAAAACAGTTGACTTTTCAACAAAAAAGTAATTTCTCAACCAAATAGTCGAATTTTCTACCAAAATAGTTGAATTTTCAACCGAAAAAGACTAAACAGTTGAGTTTTCAACCTGAATATATGAACTTTCACCAAAATTTGCATGTCTAAATGAATTTTTTAATTGAATTTGAATTAATTGAATTGCATTTTTTAACAAAAATGCTGACTTTTTAACAAAATTGTTACACAAAATTCAATTTTTAACAAAAAAGATTAAGTTTCTACCAAGATATCAATTTTCAAATAAAAAAGACGAATTTAGAACAAAAAGCATTTTAATCTCGACGAAAAAGTTAATTTTCATCTGTTGAAAATTCGTATTTCTGGTTTGAAAATGTATGCCTTTTTTGGTTAAAGATTTGGTTGAAATTTCAATAAGTTGGTGAAAAATTGAACTATTTGGTTAAAAAAATCAACGGCTTGGTTGAAAATTACCTTTTTTTATTGAAAATTTAACTTTTTTGCAGAAAATTCTTCTTTGTGGCTTGAAAATTTAACAATTTGGTAGAAAATTCAACTAATTGATTCAAAATTAACTTTTTTTTCTAAATTCAACTGTTTTGCAGAAAATTCGTCTTTTTGTCTTGAATATTCAACACTTTGGTTAACATTTTTTTTCATGAATAAAAAATTTTTCTTGGTTTAAAATGCACCTCTCGTTGAAAATCGGATTTTCAAATGTTGAAAATGAAATTTTCGTCCACTTTCATATGTTGAAAATTCGTCTTTTAGATTTGAAAATGTATTGTTTTTTGTAGAAATTTCATCTTTTTTCGTTATAAATTTTTTTATTCGGTTGAATTTTCTACAGTTTGGCTGAAAATGACCTTTGTTATTGAAAATCCATATTTTCGAGTTGAAAATTCAACTGTTTTGAAGAAAATTCGTTTTTTTGCTACACTATTCAACACTTTAGTTGAAAATTTGTTTAATGAGTGAAAAATCTTTCTTGGCTGAAAATTCACCTCTTTCGTTGGAAATCCAATTTTCTTTAATTTTCGACAGTCGAATTATCTGCCAAAATTGATGAATTTTCACCCAAAAAGACAAAACCGTTGAATTTTCAATCTGAATATATGAATTTTCAACAAGAATGTTAATTTCCAACACAATAGTTGAAATTTTTACCAAAAAAATTATGACTTTAACAAAATTGTTGAATTATCAACGAAATAATTTAATTTTCAACCAAAAAATTAAATTTGTAATAAAAAAGATGAAATTTCTACCAGGACATCAATTTTGAAATCGAAAACACGAATTTTCAACAAGAAGTGTTTAAATCTCAATGAAAAACTTACTTTTAATAGATTAAAATTCGAGAACATTGAATTTTCTTTAATTTTTGACAGTTCAATTTTCATCTGTTGAAAATTCTACTTTTTTTGTAGAAAATTCATCTTTTTGGCTTGAAAATTTAACAATTTGGTAGAAAATTCAACTACTACATTCAAAATTAACTTTTTTTCTAAATTCAACTGTTTTTTAGAAAATTCGTCTTTTTGTCATGAATATTCAACACTTTGGTTAACATTTTTTTTCATGAATAAAAAATCTTTCTTGGTTGAAAATTAACCTCTTTCGTTGAAAATCGCATTTTCAACTGTTGAAAATTCAATTTTCAACAGTTGAAAATTGAATTTTCGTCAATTTTCATATGTTGAAAATTCGTCTTTTAGGTTTGAAAATTTATATTATTATTATTATTATTCGGTTTGGTTAAAAGTTCAACGTTTTGGTTGGAAAATACATTTTTTATTGAAAGTTCATATTTTCGAGTCGAAAATTAATCTTTTTGGCTGAAAATTCGCCTCTTTCAGACAGTTGAAAATTCAATTTTAAGCAATTTCCATCTTTCGAAAATTCGTCTTTTTTGGTTTGAAAATTT
>CAKNYM010049866.1:124860-151150 GCA_932195095.1 Andricus curvator
CTCTTGAAGTCTTTGAAACCCTACTAATTTATAACCAAAATAGAATTCAAATGATTTGAATACAATTTGAAAATCCAAAAAATTCCATTGATTTCCGTAAAATTGGAAGGAATTTAGAGAAATTTAAGATAAGCGAGAAGAATTCGATAAAATTGATGAAAATTCAAGGTGAATTAAAAAAAAAGTTAAAATTAATTGAAAATAATTTAAAAATATGAAAAAACTTCATTGAATTCAGTAACTTTGAAATTAGCTTAGAAAAATTCAACGGAATTCAAAAGAATCTTATGAACTGCCTAAGAATTCAAGGTGAGGTTAAAAGACATCGTGATCAATTATATAAAAACTTTTAAAACTGGAAAGAAATCCATTGAATTAAGTCGAATTGAGTAGATTTAGAAAAATTCGAGTGAATTAAAAAAAAGCAGGAGAATTACAAAGAATTTAAAAGAATTCAGGGCAATTAATAAGAAAACAGGGTAAATTCCAAAAAAATAATTTCAAATCTCTTCAAATCCTTGAAACCCTACTAATTTCTAACCAAAAAAAGTGACTAATGACTACAAAACAATTCAAATGAATTGGAAATTTTTTTTAAAAAATCGAAAAATCCATTGATTTCAGTACAATTTGAGTAAATTTAGTGGAATTTAAGGGAAACGAGACGCATTCGATGAGATTCATTTAAAAAAACATAATTTAAAAAAACAATCAAGTGAATTTAAAACAATTCAAAAATATGAAAAAATTAATTGAATGGAGTAAGTTTGAACTGAGTTTAGAAAAATTAAAGAGAATTTAAAAGAATCTGATGAAATGCCTAAGAATTTAAGGTGAGTTTTAAAGACTTCCAGATGAAGTAAACAAATACTTTTTAAAAATCCATTGAATTGAGTAGAATTGAGTGAATTTAGAAGAATTAAAAAGAATTCAAGACGAATTTCAAATGAATTGCAAAAAATATTTTAAAATGTCTTGAAATCTTTGAAACCCTACGAAATCCCTCACTTCTTGTGAATAAATTATTTGAAATCCATTAAAATATTATAATATCCTGTAAGTTCTAGAAAATTTGATGATATTTCCAGAAATCCTGAAATATGTTTAAAAATACCTTGGGAGCTTTTAAAATCCCTTAAAATCATTGAAATCCTCATAAACCTTATAAAATCCCATGAAATCTGTAAAATCATTCCATATCTTCCGAAATTTTAGAAAATTCTTCATCCTAAAATATTTCAAATCCTTTGAAATCTCATTAAATTACTAAAATCAATTAAAAATTACTTGGAATCTTTTGAAACAACCTAAAATATTTCAAGTCCTTGGATCATTTTATCAATTGATTCTCAGGATCAATTAAATAAAAACTTTTAGAAATTCAAAAAAAAATCATTGAATTAAGTGGAATCGAGTAAATTTCTAAGAATTCAAGTAAATTAAAAAAATTCAAAAGAATTTAAAAGAATTCAGGGTGAATTTCAAAAAATAATTTGAAACCTCTCCAAATCTTTGAAACCCTAGGACACACCTCACATATCTTAAATAAATTCTTTAATTCCTGAAACCCTGGAAAATGTATTAAAATACCTTGAGAGCTTTAATAATAATATATCTTAAAACCTTATATAGGTCCTATAAGATCGTTCCATATCTACCGAAATTCTAGACAATTCTTTATCCTAAAATATTACAAACGCTTTGAAATCCCTTCAAATTAATGAAATTAATTAATAATTCCGTGGAATCTTTTAAAATTCCCTAAAATATTTCAAATCCTTTAAAATCCCATAAAACTACTGAGTTCAATTAAAAATTACTTGGAATCTTTTAAAATAACCTAAAATATTTAAAATCCTTTAAAATCTGTTGAAATCCCTTGATATTTTTTAAAGCTCTTGAAAATGCCAAGAAATTTGAAAAAAAGCCTTAAAATATTTCGAATCCTTTGACCATTTTATCAATTGATCCTCGTGATCAATTTAATATGTAATAACTTTAAAAAATTCAAAATAATCCACTGAATTGACCAGGATTAAGTAAATTTAGAAGAATTCAAGTGAATTAAAATATAAAATATTACTAAAATATTACAAAACCCCGGGAAATTCTATGATAATTTTTCCTGAAATCCTGAAAATTATATTAAAATACATTGAGAACTTTAAAATCCCTTAAAATCATTGAAATCCTCGGAAATCTGATAAAATCCTGTGAAATCTTTTCAAATATCTTAAAATCTTACAGGTCCTATAAAATCGCTCCATACCTTCCGAAATTCTAGAAAATTCTTTATCCTAAAATTAACTTTTCTAAATTCCCTAAAATATTTCAAATTAAAAGCTCTTAAAAATGCCTTAGGAATTTAAAAAATACCCTAAAATCTTATAAATCCCTTTTAAAATTATTGAAATCTATTAAAAATTTCTCAAAATCTTTAAAAATACCCTGAATTAGGTAATTACTAGAAATAGGTAACCCATGAATTAATTTATTGAAAAAAAGAGACATTATTAAATGTTACATTGTGGACTTTAGGGACCTTAAATGAATATAGGGTACAATAGGGGATATAGGGACCGGCCTGTGAGGCCTGAAAACTGCTTAATTAGAGACTTAATTTAAATTTTAAATATTACCTCCAACATTTCGTCCTCCTAGGGCGCCCATTAATTCATTTTCGTCATCAAATTCAAACCTAACGCCAGATCCATTTGTCGACACTCCACATCCTCCGCTGCGACAAAGTGATACGGGAACAACACCGTAAACGTAAAACAATAAAATGGGAACTCCAATTCCCACGGCAAGGCCAGCCAAGACAGGAGACACTAATACCTGTTAAAAAAAATCATCTCATAATTTACATTCCAATATTTCGCATTTTTTATTTAATATATTTAATATTTTATTATAAATTATGTTTTTTTTTTCAGTTTCTAGGGATTCAATTAATATGTTTCATTTAGAAAGATTTGACAAATTATATTACAAAATATTGTTATATATATATTAGTACCATCGATTAATTAAATAATTAAATAATGCTAAAAACATAATTTATCATTTCTTGAATTTGTCGCTAATGTTCATGGACTTGAATAATGATTCAAATTTTTATTTTATCTTAAACTTCAAATTCAGTGCATATTTAGGTTAAAAATTAGTTTTTTTTTTTTTTTATTGAAAATTAAATTTTTAACTGAAAATTTAACAATATCATGTTTGTTTGAACATTAATCTTCTGCAGTTGAAAATCCATTTGTTTGTTTGAAAATTTCTGTATTTTATTGAAACTTTGTCTGTTGTGGTAGAATATTAATCTTCTTGGTGACTAATTCATCTTTTTGGTTGAAAATGCAACTATTAGGTTCAAAATTCCATTAAAAATTAAAATATTTGGTTAAAAATTTATGTATTATGTTAAAAATGATTCTTTTTTGGTAGAAAATTAGTTTTTTTATTGAAAATTAATTTTTTCAACTAAAAATTTAACTATTCCATTTTTCGTCGACATTTTTTTTGATAGACATTTAATCTCTTTTAGTTGAACATTTATCTATTTTGTAGAAAATTTAACTATTTTGTTACAAATTTATTTTACTTATTCAAAAACTTATTTCTCCAACTCATTAAACTATTCCATTTTTTGTTTAAAATTGATTTTTTTTTATTTGAAAATTCATCTATTTTGTTGAAAAATTGTCTTTTTTGGTAGAGAATTAACCTTTTTGGATGAAAATTTCATTAAAAATTTAAATATTTGGTTGAAAATTCATGTTTTTTTTTGGTTTTTTTTGGGACATTGAAAATTAGTGTTTTGATTGAAAATTAATTTTTTTAACTAAATTTTTTGTCGAAATATTTTTGGATAGACATTTAACCTTTTTGGTAGAAAATTCATTTGTTTGGTTGAAAATTTAACTATTTCGTTGAAAATTAATTTTATTTGCTTAAAAACTTATTTCTCTAACTGTTAATTAAACTATTCTATTTTTTGTTGAAAATTGACTTTTTTTATTTGAAAATTCATCTATTTTGTTGAAAAATGGTCTTTTTTGGTAGAGAATTAACCTTTTTGGATGTAAATTCCATTAAAAATATAAATATTTGGTTGAAAATTCATGTTTTTTGAAAATTATTATTTTTTTGGTAGAAATTAGTTTTTTTATTTGAAAATTAATTTTTCTTTGGTTGAAAATTAGTATTTTGATTGAAAATTAATTTTTTTAACTAAATTTTTTGTCGAAATTTTTTGTCAGGAGACACTAATATCTGTTTTAAAAAAATCATCTCATAATTTACATTCAAATGTTTCGCGAGTTTATTATAAATAATGTTTTTTTCAGTTTCTAGAGATTCAATTAATATGTTTCATTTAGAAAGACTTGACAAATTATATCACAAAATATTGCTATATATATTAGTACCATCGACTAATTAAATAATTAAATAATACTAAGAACATAGTTTATCATTTCTTGAATTTGTCGCTAATATTCATGGATTTAAATAATGATTCAAACAAATTTTTATTTGATCTTAAACTTCAAATTCAGTGCATATTTAGGTCAAATTAATGTGAGTATTATTAAATTCAATTTAAAAAGCTTCAAATTCCTAACTTTTCATGTAAAAATATTACGTTTTCAACAAGAAAGATGAATTTTTCAACAAATAGTTGAATTTTCAACAAACAAAAATTGTCTACCAAAAAATACAATTTTTAAACCAAATAAATGAATTTTTAAAGAAAAAGTTGAATTTTCAACTAAAAAAAGGTAATTTTTTAACCATTTAGTTGAATCTTGAACTAAAAAAGGTCAATTTTCAACCAAAGTGATGAATTTTCAACTAAAATTATGAATATTCAACTGGAATAGATGAATTTTAAACCAAAAAGATGAATTTTTAATAAAAGACTTTAAGTTTCAACCAAAAAAGACAAATTTGCAACAACAAAAAAGTTTGAGAGTTTGAAATAAATAAAAATAAATAAAGTAAGTATAAATAAATAGTATAATAGTAAGTATAAATAAGTATGAATAAATGAAGTTTTTTAAAGTTTGAAATAAAAAAAAAATCATTTTTTAACCAAAAATGGAATAATTATATTTCCAGCTAAAAAATTAATTTTCTTCAAAAAAAGCAAATTTTCAAGCAAACTGATGAATATTTTTTGTAGAAGATTAATCCTTATGTTTGAAAATTAATCTTCTGGTTTGAAAATTAATCTTTTTGGTTTAAAATTGATCTATTCTAGTTGAAGATTTATCATTTGAGTTGAAAATTCATCACATTGGTCGAAAATTTGCTTTTTTCTAGAAAATTAATTTTTTTTAACTGGAAATTAATTATTTTAAATTAATTAAATTAATTAATTTAGTTGAAATAATTACTCCATTTTTGGTTTAAAACTGATTTTTTTAATGAAGTAGTTCAAGTTTCAAACAAAATAATGAATATTTAACTGGAATCCTTGATTTTTGAACCAAAAAGATTAATTTTCAAACAACAACTAAAATGATGATTCTTCAAGCAAAAGAAAATGAATTTTCAAACAAAAAGCTTAATTTTCTGAAATAAAAAAAAATCGATTTTTCAACAAGATACAGGAATTTTCAACAAAAAAAGACAAATTTTCAAACCATATAGTTGAATTTGCAAGTAAAAAAGATCAATTTTCAAGCAATAATATAATAATTAAATTTTCTGTTAAAAAAATTAATTTTCGATAAAAAAATTTCAACCAAAGTGATGAATGTTTAACTAAAATTATGAATCTTCACCTGGAAGAAATGAATTTTAAACCAAAAAGATGAATTTTTAACAAAACAGTTTCAGTTTCAACCAAAAAAGACAAATTTTCAACAATATAGTTGAATTTTGAACTAAAAAAAATCATTTTTTAACCAAAAATTAAATAATTAAAATTTCAGCTAAAAAAATGAATTTTCTACAAAAAAAAGCAAATTTTCAACCAAGTGATGAATCACTTTGGTAGAAAATTAATCTTTTTGCGTTTGAAATGTCATGTTCTTTTTTGAAAATTAATCTTTTTGCTTTGAAATTCATCTATTCTAGTTGAAGATTTATCATTTTAATTGAAAATTCATCACTTTGGTCGAAAATTTGCTTTTTTTGTAGAAAATTAATTTGTTTTAACTGGAAATTTAATTATTCCATTTTTCGTTGAGAAATGATTTTTTTCAATGAAGTAATTGAATTTTCAACTAAAATGATAAATATTTAATTGGAATACTTGAATTTTCAACCAAAAAGATTAATTTTCAAACAAAAAAATTCATTTTTTACCAAAAAGAGACAATTTATCAACAAAATACATAATTTTTCAACGAAATAGTTGAATTTTTAATAAAAAAATTAATTTTCTACAAAGAAATGTGAAGTGATGAATTTTCAACTAAAATTATGATTTTTCAACTGAAATAGATTAATTCTAAACCACAAAGATGAATTTTTAACAAAAAAGTTTAACTTTTAAGCAAAAAGATCAATTTTCAACTAAAATGATGAATATTCAACTGGAATACTTGAATTTACAACCAAAAAGATTAATTTTCAACGAAAAAAATCGATTTTTCATTAACATAGATGAATTTTCAACAAAAAAGGACAAATTATCAACCATATAGTTGAATTTGGAAGTAAAAACGATAAGTTTTCAACCAACATTGAAATAGTTTAATATTCAGTTAAAAGAAAAATTAATTTTCCACCAAAAATATATATTTTCAACCAAAGTGATAAATTTTAAACTAAAATGATGAATTTTCAACTGAAATAATTGAATTTTGAAACAAAAAGATTAATTTCTACTAAAAAAGACGAATTTTCATCTAAAAAAAGGATTTTTCAACCAAAAATTGAATAAATAAATTTTTAGTTAAAAAAATTAATGTTCACCAAAAAAGATGAATTTTTAACTAAAATTATGGAACATTGAACTGAAATAATTACATTTTCTGTTTAAAAATTAATTGTCAACGGAAAAAAAGAAAAATTTCAACGAAAGAGATGAATTTTCGATTAACATGATGAATCTTCAACCAAAACAATTAATTGTTGACAAAAGAATTTAACTTTCAACCAAGTAATTAAATTTTCAGTCTAAAAAAGATTTTAATTTTTAATTAACAGTTGAATTTTCAACTAAGAAAGAATTTTCAGCCAAGGAGAAAAAATTTCAAAAAAATGGTTCAATTTTCAACCAAAAAGATAAGTCTTAAACCAATAAGATTAATTTTGTACTAAACAGAATGAATTTTCAACAAAATACATAAATTTTCAACCACATACTCAAATTTTCAACTAAAAACGATTAATTTTTTACAAAAAATAGAATAGCTAAATTCTCAGTAAAAAAAATAATTTCAAACCAAAAAACGAATTTTCAACAAAGTAGTTAAATACAGTAATATTTACTACTTTTACAAATGAAGAATCATTGCTATTAATCCAAATTTATATTGCAATTTAAAAAAGACTTCAGCACGCTCTCGAAAAAATTTCCTGACATTTCCAGGTTTTTCCAGGTTTATAAAAATCCCCTGATAATTCCACGTTTTCCAGGTAGGGTAGACACCCTGAATTTATATATTTATAACGATAAAAAAATGAAGGGCTCTTCTTTGCTTACTCGTAAAAATTCTCGGGATCTAGCCGTTAATAACTATAATTAACGCATGCTACGGCGCAGAGAACAATGAAATTAATTGAGCCATTACACCTTATTAAACTAATCAGAAGCTCTAAAACCCTCCAGGGTAGAATGGAGTTCAAGTTCGCAAGTTTGTATGTTGCAGGACTTTGGAGATGTTTGCAAGATATTAACGTCTTCTAATTTTAGATAGTGCTAGTTACAGTTAAAGTTACTTTCCAAAAACAACTGTTTCTTCATCAACGAATTAAATTGTTTAAAAAGGAAATGTATAAGAATTTTAACTAAAAGGAGACTTTTCAATTAAACTTAATTAACTTTCAACCATAAAAGACGTATTTTCAATAAAAAGAGATGACTTTTCTACCAAAAGAGGATTTTCAATTCAAAAGGATAGATTTTCTATCGAAAAAAACGAATGTTCAACAAAACAGTTGAATTTTCGACCAAAAAGATGACTTTTTAACAAAATAGTTGAATTTTCAACAAATTACTTAAATTTTCCACCAAATAGTAGAGTTTTCAACCAAAAGAAATTAATTCTGGGCCAAAGATATAATAATACACTTTTTAATGAAAAAGAATTAACTCTCAACCACAAAAGATGAATTTTCAACCAAACAAGATTACTTTTCTACCAAAAGATGAATTTTTAATCCGAAAGAAGAAAATTTCAAATCAAAAAGACGAATTTTCAACCAAACTAGAGCCTCATACGCGCGCTTCGCGCGCGACCAATTTATTTACATGTATTTATTTTATTTGGAAATGAATTTCAAAAAAAAAAAAGAAATTAACTTTTACTTCAATAATTTTGATTTGTACACGGCTTCGCATGGATACCATCTCACGATGCAGAATAAATAATTCTGTAAAAAATTGAGCCTATTCGTTGAAAAATAGCCAGACTCTAAATTTTGTAATCGAAATTGTTTAAATAATTAATAATTCTTGTAAATTTACAAAACATACTAAAGAGTCACCGGAAAGATAATCTTAGTTGACTACGCAAACAAATTGTTCTGAATGTGTTCATGAAAATTGTTTAAATAATTAATAATTATTGTAAATTTTCAAAGTATCATAGGAAAGAGGTATTTGAAAAACATTCTTTATTGAGTCCGTAAACAAATTGAGCCTATTCTTTAAAAAATAGCCAAATTCTTGATTTGTTTATCAAAATTGTTTAAATAATTATTCATTCTTTGAAGTTTGCAGAGCATTATAGCAAAAAGTCACTGCAAAGATATTCTTACTTAATTCTATAAAAAATGGAGCCTATTCGTTAAAAAATAGCCAAAATCTCAGTTTTTAAAATAAAATTGTTTAAATAATTGAAAATTATTGTAAGTTTAGAAAGAAACATAGATAACAGTCATCGAAAAGATATTCTTAGTTGAATTCGTAAACAAAGTGAGCCTATTTGTTGAAAAACAGCCAAACTCTGAATATGTGTATGAAAATTGTTAAAATAATTAACTATTATTGTAAATTTGCAAAGTAACATAGGAAAGACTTATTTTTAATACATTCTTTTTGGTTATGTAAACCAATTGAGCCAATTCGTTAAAAATAATGATATTAAAAATAATAATTCTTGTAAATTTACAAAGCAGCATATAAAATAGTCAGCGAAAAGACATTCCTAGTTGACTCCGTAAACAAATTCTGCCTATTCTTTGAAAAATAGACCAACTCTGAATATTTTTAGAAAAATTGTTAAAATAATTAATAATTATTGTATATTTGCAAAGTATCGTAGAAAAGATTTATTGGGAATACATTCTTTCTTGATTCCCTGAACTAATTGTTCCTATTCGTTGAAAAATGACCAGGCGCTTAATTTGTTTATGAAAATTCTTTAAATAATTAATAGTTCTTGAAAATTTGCAAATCATTATAGAAAAAAGTAATCTGAAAGATATTCTTACTTGATTCTGTAAAAAAATTGAGCCTATTCGTTGAGAAATAGCCAAACTTTTAATTTTTTAATCAAAATTGTTTAAATAATTATTAATTCTTGTAAATTTATAAAGCAACATAGAAAAGAGTAATCGGAAAGATATTCTTAGTTGACTCCGTAAACAAATTGTGCCTATTCCTTGAAAAATACCCAAACTCTGAATATGTTTATGAAGACTGTTTAAATAATTAATAATTATTGTAACTGTGCAAAGTATTGTAGAAAAGAGTTATTGGCAATACATTATTGGTGATTCCGTAAACAAATTGGGCTTATTCGATGGAAAGTGGCCAAACTCTTAATTTGTTTAAATAATTGATAATTCTTGTAAGTTTGCAAAGCTTCATAGAAAAGAGTCATCGGAAGGATATTCTTAGTGAATTCTGTAAAAGAAATTTACCGTATTCGTTGAAAAATAGCCAAACTCTTTGTTTATGCAAATTGTTTAAATTATTAACAATTATTGTAAATTTACGAAGCAACATAGAAAAGTTTCATCAGAAAGACATTCGTAGTTGACTTTGTAAACAAACTGTACCTATTCCTTGAAAAATAGCCAAACTCTAAATATGTTTATGAAAATTGTTAAAATAATTAATAATTATTATATATTTGCAAGCTATCGTAGAAACGAATTATTGGAAATACATTCTTTCTTGATACCCTAAACTAATTTATTCTACTCATTGAAAAAAGGCCAAGGTCCTTCTGAAAAGTTAAACAAAAATGTAAAGTTGGTTTTTAAATAAAAAAATTAACAAAATTTATTATAAAAAATCCAAACACAATAAAAAAATAAATGGTACTCAAAATTTCGAATGTTTCAAACATTTTGAAATATAAATGAACTATGACTAAAACGTTAAATCGAAAACGAATCTTTCAAAATACGAATGAAATATTTAAAATGTTAATTAAAAGCCTTATTTTTAAAAAATGCGTGAAAGGAATCGTATATATGCCGAAGTATAAATGCATATACTTCCACTAAACTTCTTATGAAAACAAACATCTCGAGTTCAAATAAACACGGATCGCCCATCGTCGATGAGATCGCCTTATGGTTAACTAAGTAACGGTAACGGTAACTAAACGACGAATACCAACTTTCAAAGATAGGACAGTTGAATTTTCGACCAAACAAGATGACTTTTTAACAAAATAGTTGAATTTTCAACAAATTATTTAAATTTTCCACCAAATAATAGAATTTTCAACCAAAAGAAATTAATTCTTGGCCAAAGATATAATAATACACTTTTTAATGAAAAAGAATTAACTCTCAACCACAAAAGATGAATTTTCAACCAAAAAAGATTACTTTTCTACCAAAAGATGAATTTTTAATCCGAAAGAAGAAAATTTCAATTCAAAAAGACGAATTTTCAACCAAACAGTTGAATTTTCGACCAAACAAGATGACTTTTTAACAAAATAGTTGAATTTTCAACAAATTATTTAAATTTTCCACCAAATAATATAATTTTCAACCAAAAGAAATTAATTCTTGGCCAAAGTTATAATAATACACTTTTTAATGAAAAAGAATTAACTCTCAACCACAAAAGATGAATTTTCAACCAAAAAAGATTACTTTTCTACCAAAAGATGAATTTTTAATCCGAAAGAAGAAAATTTCAATTCAAAAAGACGAATTTTCAACCAAACAGTTGAATTTTCGACCAAACAAGATGACTTTTTAACAAAATAGTTGAATTTTCAACAAATTAATTGAATTTTCCACCAAATAGAATTTTTAACCAAAAGAAATTAATTCTGGGCCAAACATATGAAAAAGAATTAACTCTCAACCACAAAAGATGAATTTTCATCCAAAACAGATTACTTTTCTACCAAAAGATGAATTTTTAATCCGAAAAAAAAAAATTTCAATTAAAAAAGACGAATTTTCAACAAAACAGTTGAATTTTCGCCCAAACAAGATGACTTTTTAACAAAATAGTTGAATTTTGAAAAAATTAATTGAATTTCCTACTAAATATTAGAATTTCTAACCAAAAGAGATTAATTCTCAACTATAAATATAATAGTCGACTTAAAAAAAAAACATTTACTTTCTACCAGAAAGCTAGTTACAGTTCTAGTTACTTTCCAAAAAATAACTGTTTCTTCATCAATGAATTAAATTGTTCATAAAGGAAATGTATCAGAATTTTTACTAATCTTAAACTCTAATTACTTGTAATAGTTTTCAACTTTATTTTTCTTCTATAAATGGATGCTACACATAAACCAATTTCCGATAATTGATAGTTCAGGTATAATATTAAAATTTTTTTTAAAATGCGACAGCCTTGATGGAAAAATAGTACTAGGAAGGTTGTGTTCGTCAGATTTAATCAGAGACCTGAAAGGAAACGCTAAATAAGTTTAGTATTTTTAGCAGGAAAATATGCTACTGTAGGGTTAACCTTTTATCGTGTAACAATGGAAAAAAATCAAAATCAATAAAAAAATCGACATAATTCGTTTTTGTTTCTGCAACTGACTTTAACTTCACTTCATTTCTGCTACCGAAATTCATTGTTACCTTTTAGTATTTTATTTTCTGGGATTATTTTGATTTTGAAATTCCTTGCAATTCATAACTTGTCAATTTTCCGCATTAAATTGAAACAAAACAATTGTCTTGAAAAAAATCAAAAGTTACATTTTTCCCTGTTGACTTTTAAGCGTTTATAATAATAATTATTCAATACTAATTTCTTTATTATATAAAGTTTCAAAATAATAGGGCAATAATTTCTTTTAAATAACTTTTAAATTAATTCGAAAAGATTAATTTTCAACAGAAAAGTTACATTTCTATCCAAGAAGACGAATGTTCATCAAAAAGTAGAATTTTTAACCAAATAGTTGAATTTTCTATCTGCGAAGATGAATCTTCAACCAAAAATAGTTGCACTTTCAAGCCTCTTCGTTAATTTTCAGTCAAAAAGACGAATATTTTATAAAGCAGATCAATTTGCAATCCAAAAGGATAAATTTTCTATTTAAAAAGACAATTTTCAACAAAAGAATTGAATTTTCGACCAAAAAACATACTTTTTGCGAAAACAGTTGAATTTTCAATCCAAAAGGATAACTTTTCTGTCCAAAAAGATGAATTTTCAACAAAACAGTTGAATTTTCAACAAAATAATGAAATTTTGAACCAAACCGTAGAATTTTTAACCAAGAGATTTTTTTGAACCAAAAATATAATTTAGTATATGTACTAGACGACTAAAAAGAATTAATTTGAACCATAAAAGATGAATTTTCAACAAAAAGAGAAGACTTTTCTAATCAAAAAGAACGGATTTTCTATCCAATAAGAAAAATGTTCAGAAAAAATGTGGAATTTTCTATGAAAAAAATGACTTTTTAACAAAGTAGCTGAAATTTTCACAAATTATTTGAATTTTCCACCAAATAGTAGAATTTTTAACCAAGAGATTTTTTTTGAACCAAAAATATAATTTAGTACACTTGACGATTAAAAAGAATTAACTTTGAACCATAAACGATGAATTTTCAATAAAAAGAGAAGACTTTTCTAATAAAAAAGAACGGATTTTCTATCCAAAAAGAAAAATGTTCAACAAAACAGGTTAATTTTCGATAAAAAAAGATGACTTTTCAACAAAATAGTTGAATTTTCAAAAAATTATTGAAATTTTCAAAAAATTATTGAAATTTTCCACCAAATAGTAGAATTTTTAACCAAAAGAGATTAATTCTGGACCAAAAATATTATAGTAGACGTTACAATTAAAATTAATTAACGTTCAGCCATAAAATATGAATTTTTAACAAAATAATGAAATTTTGAACCAAACCGTAGAATTTTTAACCATGAGATTTTTTTTTGAACCAAAAATATAATTTAGTACACTTGTCGATTAAAAAGAATTAACCTTGAACCATAAACGATTAATTTTCAATAAAAAGAGAAGACTTTTCTAATAAAAAAGAACGGATTTTCTATCCAAAAAGAAAAATGTTCAACAAAACAGTTGAATTTTCGATGAAAAAGATGACTTTTCAAGAAAATAGTTGAATTTTCACAAAATTATTGAAATTTTCCACCAAATAGTAGAATTTTTAACCAAAAGAGATTAATTCTGGAACAAAAACATTATAGTAGACTTTACAATTAAAATTAATTAACTTTCAACCATAAAAGATGAATTTTCAACCAAACCATACAATTTTTAACCAAGAGATTTTTTCTGAACCAAAAATATAATTTAGTATACTTGAAGATTAAAAGAATTAACTTTGTAATATAAAAGATTAATTTTCAACGAAAAGAGATGACTTTTCTAATCCAAAAGGACGTATTTTCTATCCAGAAGGACAAATGTTCAACAAAACATTTGAATGTTCAATAAAAAAATGACTTTTTAATAAAATAGTTGAATTTTCAACAAATTAATTAAATTTTTCACCAAATAGTAGAATTTTTAACCAAAAGAAATGAATTCTGGGCCAAAGATATAATAGCACACTTTTTAATAAAAAAGAATTATCTCTCAACCATGAGAGATGAATTTTCAAACAAAAAACATGACTTTTCTACCAAAAGATGAATTTTTAATCCGATAGAAGAAAATTTCAATTAAAAAAGACCAATGTTCAACAAAACAGTTGAATTTTCCACCAAACAAAATGACTTTTTAACAAAATAGTTGAATTTTGAAAAACTTAATTAAATTTCCCACTAAATATTAGAATTTATATCAAAAAGATATTAATTCTCAACTATAAATATAAAAGTAGACTTTTTTAAACAAAAAACATTTACTTTCTACTAAAAAAGACGACGAATTTTGGACCAAAAGAGATGAATTCTGAACCAAAAAGATAATAGTAAATTTTTCAACCGAAAATAGTTGGATTTTCTCATTTAGTTCTATTAATTCAGTTCTCATTTCAGCAAAAAAAATAAGAAAAACTGAAAAAGAGGGATCTTCAAAACAGGAGAAAAAAAGAGGAATTCTTTAAAAAAGGGAAAAGAGTGTAAAGTCAGTCAAAATTCTGGACAAGGAAGCAACTGATGTTCTTTCAGGATATAAATTGTGAAGTTTCGCAAAAAAGGCCCATTTTGTCGATCGATAGTTTTGTCGATCGCCTTTTTGTTGACCTAGGATCTAAAATATAGATTTTGGATTTTCTACAGGAAATCATACTTCAATCTGTGCTCTATTTGATAAAATTATACTTTTATGTCCACGAAATGACCGGAAGTGTGTAAATTGTATACGCGAAGACTTAAAATATCTTAAATATATAGTATAAAAGGAAAATTCATTTTTGAAGGAAACATTATCTTTAAAATCTTAAATATAAAATGATCTTCGATATTTTAACGGAGATGGTTAGCTACACGGAGCACAATTCCAAACACATTTTTCTCGAAAAGTGAGACGATATTTATTGCAAAAGTAAAAAACACTTCCGGCTATTTCCCGGTGCTAAAAATTCCAGGCTAATTCCCGGTTTTCCTGATCAGTGGCCAGGGTGGCGATTCGGCGCCAGGATTTCAAATTTTTATGACAAATTTCCAACCAAATAGTTGAATTTTTAACTGAAAAAAAAAATAATTTTCAACCAAAAATGGAATAGTAACATTTTTAGTTGGTAAAATTAATTTTAAACCAAACATAAGAGTTTTTAACTAAAACGATGAATCTTCAACTGGAACAGTTGAATTTTCAAAAAAAAAAAAAATTAATTTTCACTAAAAAAGATATTTTATCTTTTTTGAATAATTAAATTTCAAGTTAAAAAAATTAATGTTTAACCAAACAGATGAATTTTTAACTACAACTATGGAATTTTCAATTGGAATAAGTTAAATTTTCAGTTAAAAAATTACTTTTAACAAAAAAAAACTAACTTAATAATTACATTTTCAAACAAAGTGATGAATTTTCAAATAAAATTGTAAATATTTAACTGGAATAGTTGAATTTGAAACCAGAAAGATGAATTTTTAACTGAAATGGTGAATCTTTAACTAGGATAATTTAATTTTTGACCAAAAAGATTCATTTTGAATCAAGAAGATTAATTTCTACCAAAAAAGAAGAATTTTCAATTAAAAAAGATAATTTTTCAACCAAAAATTAAATATTTAAATTTTTGGTCAAGAAGTGAATGTTCAACCAAAGGGATGCGGTTTTAAGGAAAATTATGCAATATTCAACTGGAATAATAGTTAAATTTTCAGTTAAAAAAGAAATAATTTTCTACTAAAAAACATCCAAAGAAGAAACAAGTTTTCAATCAAACAGCTCATTTTTCAACAAAAGAAAAGACAAATTTTCATCCAAATTGCTGAATTTTGAACTAGAAAAGATCAATTTTCAACTAAAAATGATGAATCTTTAACTGGAATAGTTTAATTTTATGCCAAAAAGATGATTATTCAACCATAAAGATTAATTTTGTACAAAAAAAGACGAATTTAATTTTTAGATGCAAAATATCAATTTTTAACCAAATAGTTGAATTTTCACCAAAAAAAAGATAAAGTAATTTTCAACAACGTAGTTCCATTCTCAAACGGAGGTGAATTTTAAATTAAAATGATGAATCTTTAACAACAACAAAAATAATAATTTTTAATAAGAGAGTTTAACTTTTAACCAAGTAGTTGAATTTTTAACTAAAAAAAAAATGAATTCGCAACGAACAATGTTAAAAAAATTCCACTCTCATTCACAAATATTTCTTCTTTGAAATACTACTTCTACTCTAAAAACTGCTTGAAGTACTTTCTTTATCAACAATTTAGAAGAGGGATTTTTTTAAATTCCTTTCTTCTAAATCCGAATTATAATTCTTTTCAAAAATTCTCGTTCCATGTAAAAAATTCTCTGTTCCAAGTGAAATTATATTTTTTTGCGAAAACTCGCTGTCCTAAAATAAAAACAATAATAATAAAATAGTAAAAATAAAAACGATAATAATGAAAACTTTAATTTTACTGTAATCAGGAGTAAATTCCCGGTTTTTAAATTAAATTTCCGGTCATTTCTCGGTTTCCCGGTCAAGTCGCCACCCTGGTGGTCACCCTGATGTACATAGGAAGGTTAAAACCAACAACGCTGACGACAGTCCTTGGCCGGAGATATTTATGTTCACTCCATATTACGAAAATGAAATTGCCTGATAGCGGCTTAACGCCATAAAATCCGCATCCCTAATCCTAGATAACACAGTAATTTAGTAAATGCCTCCTGAATTTGCCGAGTGTCAGGAAAGAGAGGATAAATGACGAATTATGCGTTTGGATTTCGTACGACAGATGAAATGGGAGAAAGATATTGATTGAGGAAGATGGAGAGAGTGAGAGAGAGAGAGATGCAGAAGCATGCGCCTGGAGGCAGTGTCGTCCCACCCATGGCGCCTCCATGCGTGCTCTCTGAATCCGTCACACTGCAGTTGTTAGTTCGACTGTAAGACCGGGAACTAAGTCAAACCAGTCAAACGAAACGGAACGAGTCGAGACCGGAAGGGGTCGGTCGGTACCCTATGCAGTCTTCTTTGCACTTCCTGGTTGTGCCCTCGAATCCGGCCAACATTTAATAACCGGACAACGAACCATGTCGACCTGGACTAATCAAACTCAGTGTCTCTAACAAGAACGCCCTTTCCCATTCGCTGACAATCCGATCATCTGTGATCGGGTTCGGGACTCGCCCAGTCAGACACACACCTAGAATGCTCATCGGCGAGCAGTGAGTAGCTCCTCAAAACGGCGGAACCGGCTCGAAGGACCAAGTGTGTCGAAAAAATTCGAAAATTCGCCAACTTTGGACAAAATAGCATGTCGGACAGTGAGGACACTGACGGTTCCTGTGGAGAGTGGCCGGTCACCAAAGAATGGCTCGAAGGACTCCTGGTCGAGCATCACGGCGCAGGATCTCAAATCACCGTCGACGACTTCACCGTCAGGCCAGGTTGCACTGCAGGCGAAAGTGTTCTTAGCGATATTCTAGCTGTAATGGTCGAATATCGAACGAAACCCGACGACACAAGGTGCGAGCTCAGTGTCATTGTCAAGCTCCTGCCCCAGGATCCCTACAGTCGATTCTTCGTCACCGAGGCTCAGTTCGACCTCAGGGAAATCAAATTTTACACTCAGGTAATCAAATCATCTTTCACATTTAGAAATTGAAAGCAATTTTCATTCCAAATTAACCAAAAATAGATCAAGTTTTAAATTAGATGCCGAGGATATAACCCCAAACATCAGAATTTAAAAATAAATAGAGCAATTTCAATTTTTATCTTCCAAAACGTTTTTGCAGTCTGCAGCGACATTTTGACTATCCGGTTTTGCAAATTCATGAAATAAATTGCAAAAGTTCCCTCCTTTGCAGCTTCTCTTCTAGGTGGTAATGATGGTAGATTAAATTTACTTTGTATTACTGATCGTCTGAAATTTAGCATTTTCAACAAATAGACCAATTTTCAACCAAAATGATGAACTTTGAACCAAGAAGATTAATTATCAACCAAATAGTTGCATTTTGAACCAAAAAGGATTAAATTTCTACCAAAAGAGATGAATTTTCACCAACAGAGTTGAATTTTCAACCCAGAAAGATTTTTAGTCAAGAGAGAAAAAAAGTTTAACCAAATTTTTTAATTTTCAGGCCAAAAAGGCAAATTTTCTACAAAAAAGTTGAATTTTCAAACAAAAAAATTAATTTCTTATAAAAAAGACGAATTTTCAACCAAAAAGTTGAACTTTCACCTAAAAAAGATCAAATTTTCAACCAAATAGTTGAATATTCAGTTAAAAATAAATAAATTACAACAAAGTAAAATGAATTTTCAACGAAATAGTTTAAAATTCAACCAAAAAAGATGAATTTTCAACAAAACAGTTGAATGCCCAATCAAAAAAAAAAACAGATTAATTATCAACCAAACAGTTGCATTTTGAAAAAAAATAAATAATTTTCTAACAAAGAAGATGAATTTTCGTTAGAAGAGTTGAATTTTCAACCTAGAAAAATTTGTGTAGTCAAGAGAAAAAAAAAACAAATTATTACATTTTCAGGCCAAAAAGGCAAATTTTCTATAAAAAAAGACGAATAGTTGAACTTTCTACTAAAAAAGATCAAATTTTCAACCAAATAGTTGAAAGCCCAATCAAAAAACAGATTAATTATCAACCAAACAGTTGCGTTTTGAACCAAAAAAAAAGAAGAAATTTCTACCAAAAAAAGATGAATTTTCATTAGAAGAGCTGAATTTTTAACCTAGAAAAATTTTTTAATCAAGAGAAAAAAAATTATTAAATTTTCAGGCCAAAAAGGCAAATTTTCTACAAAAAAGATGAATTTTCTTTCAAAAAGTTGAAATTTCAACCAAAAAGATGCATTTTTAGCCAAAAAGATTAATTTTCTATCAAAAAAGACGAATAGTTGAACTTTCACCTAAAAAAGATCAAATATTCAACTAAATAGTTGAATATTAAGTTAAAAATAAATAATTTGCAACAAAGTAAAATGAATTTTCAACGAAATAGTTTAAAATTCAACCAAAAAAGACGAATTTCCAACAAAATAGTTGAATGCCCAATCAAAAAGAGATTAATTATCAACCAAACAGTTGCGTTTTGAACAAACAAACAAAAATTTCTACAAAAAAAGATGAATTTTCATTAGAAGAGTTGAATTTTCAACCAAGAAAAATTTTTTTAGTCAAGAGAAAAAAAAATATTAAATTTTTAGGCCAAAAAGGCAAATTTTCTACAAAAAAGTTGAATTTTCAACCAAAGATGAATTTTCAACCAAAAAATATGAAATTTCTACCAAAAACGATGAATTTTCTTCAAAAGATTTACATTTTCTACCAAAAAGATTAATTTTCTATCAAAAAAACAAAAAAAAAAAAGAATTTTGAACTAAATAGTTGAGCTTTCACTTAACAAAGACAAATTTTCAACCAAAAAAGATGAGTTTTCAACAGAATAGTTGGATGCTAAAAAAGTTTCATTTTTAAACAAAAAAGATGAAATTTCAACCAAAAGAGATGAATTTTCATCAAAATAATTGAATTTTCAACCTAGAACGATTTTTTTGGTCTAGAGGGAAAATAATTCAACCAAATTGTTGAATTTTCAGGCCAAAAGGGCAAGTTTTCTACAAAAAACTTGAATTTTAACCAAATAGTTGAAATTTCAACCGCAAAATTTGAAATTTATACCAAAAAAGATTAATTTTCTTCAAAACAGTTAAATTTTCAACCAAAAAGATTAATTTTCTATCAAAAAAAAAGAAAGAATTTTGAACCAAATAGTTCAACTTTCACTTAAAAAAGACAAATTTTCAACCAAATGGTTAAATTTTCAACCAAATGGTTAAAATTTCAACCAAATGTTTAAATTTTCTATTAAAAATGAATAACTTTCTAGAAAAAAACGAACTTTCAATGAAATAGTTCAAAGTTCAGCCAAAAAAGATGAATTTTCAACAAAATAGTTGAATGCTCAATCAAAACAGATTAATAATCAACCAAAAATTTGCATTTAAAAAAAATGAAATTTCCACCAAAAGAGATGAATTTTCATCAAAAAAATCGAATTTTCAACCTAGAAAGATTTTTTTAGTTAAGAGGGAAAAAAAATTCAACCAAATTGTTGAATTTTCAGGCCAAAAAGGCAAATTTTGTATAACACAGTTGAATTTTCAACCAAAAATGACGATTTTTTAACAAGACACTGCTGAATGATTCAGAACTTCCTAGGACCAACAACGAATTTTTTATCCTATCCGATCCTATCCTATTCTATATAGAATTGGCATAAAAAATAAAATTTGCTATGTTATGATTGTCTGTTTTTGATATCTGTCCTGTGCTATCCTATCCGATACTATCATATTCTATCCAATCCTATCCGACAATATCTGATTATATCCTATCCGATTCTTTCTGATCCTATCGGTAGGGTACTATGGACCCTAAAGAATGCAGGAATGACTTGGATGTGGCATAACAACTAACTCATGAAGATTCATCACAGGCAAAATCTTGAGAATCGAATCATTCCCATGCACAATTTGCTGACCAAATAATAAATCCGAAATCTATATAACTGGCATTTACTGTATTACTCCTTTTCATCTAATCTATCTATTTGATTGACTCTGTGACACCGAATCCCAAAATAAAAAGATCTAAAACCCGTCTATTTTCCACAGGTGGTGCCCGATCTAGAAGCCTTCCAAAAGAAGCAGATAACATCCCCCGAACTCGCGATCGAGTTACCGATTCCTGCTTGCATTCACGCTCACTACAATCCAGGTGGAGGAACCGAGGACAGTCCTGAACCACCAGAATCGTTCCTGGTTTTGGAAAACTTGCGACCACGTGGATTTGATGGAGCCGAGTTCTCTCGTGGATTGACCTTGAGACAAGCTGAAGCAGCGCTGAGCGCCGTGGCGTGCCTGCATGCCTTATCATTAACCCTAAAAGTCAAGGAAGGCAGACCACTCTCAGATCGTTATCCCTTCCTCTTTCAAACTGCCAGAGCCACTGACTCCTACCAGCAACTGGTGGAACGCGGTTTGCCACAACTAGCTCGTTTTCTCGAAAGACGACCAGGTCTCGAGGCAGTTCTCGAGGCTCTCTTGGCACTACGTCCCCGCACGAAGGAGATAATCGCCGCTCTTCTCGCTCCGGAAGATCCCTTAGCTCTGATCACGCACACGGACTTTTGGTGTAATAATCTGCTTTTCAAAAATGATGACGAGGGAAACTGCAAGTGTGCGATACTTGATTGGCAAATGGTCACCTACAGCCGACCAACAAACGACATTGCGCTGTTACTCGTTAGTTCCGTACCGACGGAATTACGGCGACGACACACTCCATCGTTATTGGACAAATACTGGGATGTCCTGACCAGTACGAGCTGCAGTTTGGGTCTCGATATTCAGAAGGATTTGGCTTACACGAGATCGGATTTGGATGGTGATTACAGAAGATCTCAACTATTGGCACTGTTACTTTGCATAGGATCTGTGGATGTTGCTCTCGGAGATCCTCTCACGGAACAGCGTCTTATCGACGTTTTGGAAGATTTGCACAATGATGGGGTGCTGACGGGCGAGATTCCTGAAACAGCTCTTGCGGATGAACCGTAAGCTTTATTCTCACAAAAGCTGCAAACGCCTCTGATTCCATAATCAGTCACGCATTTAGGACGGTGAATCTGAGTGATCTCGATGTGTGCGACAAGCCGTTACTTGTGTCTTTTTTTCTCTCGTGCTTCGTTAGATTTAAATAGGACATTTGGATATATTTCTCTACACCTGTCTTTGTTCAATTCCAATGTCGAACTGTTATACGATGTGTATTGAAGGGCATGTGTTTTGGTACAAGCCCTCAATACAAGATTTGTAAATATAATTATAAATCAGAATTTATTTTCACTGGGGCGGAATGCCTATGTTATTGTGCACGTGAATCGACAATCGTGTATCTGACAAGGAAGAGGCTCAAGTAACAAATCGAGTTCTGCGTGTAATCGTCCAAGTAGGAAATATTCGCACAATTAGTGCGAAAACTGTAGAAACTTTTCTCGAAGGAACATTTATCACGTTTGCTGCATCCAGGTTGTCTGAAGCGAGACAAATTCAGTCCAAAAGGGCAATAGATGAAGCTTTACGCGTGCTTTTAACGTGCGCAATTAATCGAGCTTCTACGCGAAATGACATTCTTTTAACCACTTCTTATAAATTCAAATAGTAACGTTTATAAACAAGCTTTGTTCACGTTAGTAGATTTTCCTTGAGAAAAAAATTATTATCCCTTTCTTTTTATTTTACGAAACTAATGATCAAAATCTACAATACTCAACAAATTATTATTACAAATTTCTTATCAACTTTCATTTATCCAAATCAGTGAAATAAATAATTACATCTTCCACACTTTACATGAGTTTATTACGTACTTCAGACAAATAAACGCGATTTATATGAGAATTGTTACGACGTTTGCTGTACTGATTTGCACTTTTTTACAATAATTAGTTCATACTTTTAAATAACCATGTATCAACAATAAGCAAAAGATTTCTTGTACCCGAGCATTGTGCCAACAGAGAGGATAGGCTGATTGAAAACTTGTATTCGATTATTGACAAGAATGAAAGTAAACTTGTTGTTAAAACTATCAAGCGTATTATTTATCCGTCCGTAATTTTTAAAGATAGTATTGAAAAACTAGGCAAACTCTATTCATAATAGTCTATTAAACCTTCTAAACCAGGTTTTTTTTCCCGGTATCTCAGGTTTTTTCCAGGTATAATTTTTCATAGTACGGAGCCTTTCAAATAATTCGCATTTTTTAAACAATCGACTCGGAATATCTATAAAGTTTCACGAGTTTATTATAAATAATCGTTTTTTCTTCAGTTTTTAGGGATTCAATTAATATTCTTAATTTAGAAAGCTTTGATAAATTATATTACCAGATATTCCTAAATATATTTATCACCAACGATTAATTAAATACTTAAATAATACTAAAAACACAATCATTTCTTGAATTTGTCTCTAAACTCTATGAATTTGAATAATAATTCGAACAAATATTTTTTTTATCTTATACTTCAAATCCAGTGCATATTTAGGTAAAATTAATGCAGGTACTATATTAAATCAAATAGTTGAATTTTCAACCAAATAGATTTATTTTCTGCCAAAAATGGTGATTTTTTAACAAAAGACATGCGTTTTCAACTAAAAGACAAATTTTCATCCAAATAGTTGAATTTTGAACTAAAAAATATATTTTTTCAATCAAAAATGGATAGTTAAATTTTCAATTTAAAAAATGAATTTTCCACAACAAAATTTGCAATCAGTGATGAATTTTTAATAAAATAGTTTAATTTTCAACGTAGTAGTTTTACATTCAACCAAATAGGATGAGTTTTCAACTAAAATGATCAATATTTATCTGAATATTTAAATTAATTGAATTTTCAACCGAATAGATGAATTATCAAACAAGAAGATTAATTTTCTACCAAAAAAACCGATCTTTCAACAAAAGACATGCATTTTCAACTGAAATACAAATTTTCATCATAATCGTTGAATTTTGAACTAAAAAAGATTTATTTTCAATCAAAAATGGATAGCTAAATTTTCAATTGAAAAAATTAATTTTCCACACCAAAAAAATTTCAATCAGTGATGAATTTTTAATAAAATAGTTTAACTTCCAACGTAGTAGTTTTATTTTCAACCAAATAGGATGAGTTTTCAACCAAAATGATGAATATTCAACTGAATAATTAAATTAAATGAATTTTCAACCAAAAAGATTAATTATCAAACAAGAAGATTAATTTTCTAGCAAAAAAGCCGATGATGATGAATTTTCAACTAAAATGATGAATCTTTAACTGGAATAATTGAATCTTCAAAAAGATGAATTTTCAACAAAATACATGAATTTTCAACTAAAAAAGATAAATTGTCAACCAAACATTGAATAATTAAATTTTTAGTTTAAAACATCAATGTTCAACCAAAGACATGAATTTTTAACTAAAATTATGGAATATTTAACTGGAATAGTTAGTTACATTTTCAATTGAAAAAAAATTAATTTTTAACAAAAAAAACAAACAAAAACAAATTTTCAACAAAATAGTTCAATTTTCAACTGGAATAGTTTAGCTTTCAGTAAAAAAAAATAATTTTCCACCAAAGAAAAAACAAATTTTCAACAAAATAGCTCATTTTTCAACCAAAGAGATTAATTTTCAATTAAAATGATGAACCTTCAATTAAAAAAAAACTTATTTTTTAACAGAAGTTTCACTTTCAACCAAGTAATTAAATAATCATAAAAAAAGTCTGATCGAAAAATGTAGTAGTTGATATGTTAACCAAAAAAGGTTTAAATTTTTAATCAAAAACACTTGAATTCATCCAAAAGACGACTTTTCAACAACGTAGGTGAATTTTCAACCAAAAATAGAATAGTTGAATTTGCAGTTAAAAAAGTTAATTTCAAACAAACAAACAAAAAAGAATTTTCAACAAAATAGTTAAGTATAGTAACAAATAAATAAAAAATAATCCTCTCATTTCTCGTTTTTTAAAGAATTCTTTTTTCCCTGTTTTCAAGAAACTTCTACTTTTTCTCATTTTTCGCTTAAATGAGAACAGAATTATTACGTTGAAAGTTGAACTACTTTGTTAAAAAGTCATCCTTTTTGGTAAATTAAACATTTTAATTTTTGGTTGAAAATTTATCTTTTTTAGTTAAAAATTCAACTATGTGGTTGAAAATTCATGTATTTTATTGCAAATTTAGCTTTTTTGGTAAAAAATTAATCGTCTTGATTAAAAAATCATTATTGAGGCGAAACTTCATCTCTTTGATTGAAAATTTAACTATTTCGTAAAAATTCGTTTCTTTTTTGCTTGCACATTTTTTTTTCTTTTATAAAATAATATAAATTTCATTAATAATATAATATGTTTCATAATTTTTCATTTTTTATGGAGAAACGATATTTTTTATTGAAAAGTCATCTTTTTTCTAGTTGAAAATTCAAGCATTTGGATTAAAATGTGCCTTTTGTGGAAATTCATTTTCTTGGTAAAAATTCATAATCTTTTGTTGAAAGTTTAACTATTTGGTTGAAAATTAATCTGTTTTGCTTGAGAATTCAACCATTTTGTTGAAAATTCGTCTTTTCTGGTTGAAGATTCATCAAGTTCATTGAAGATTCAACTTTTTTGTAGAAAATTCGTCTTTTAACTTGACAATTCAACAATTTGTGAAAAAATTTAACTGTTTTCTGGATATTCTGTTTTTCTGGCTTCAACATTCAACAATTTTTATGAAAATTCTTCTTTTTTGGTAGAATATTAATCTTCTTAGTAGAAAATTGACCTATTTGTTTAAAAACTCATCTTTTTTGTTGAAAGTTGAACTACTTTCTTAAAAATTCATTTTTTTCATCCCTTGGTTGAAAACTCGCTTTTTTTATTAAAACGTAATTTTTTTAACTAAAAATTTAACTAGTCCAACTTTTCTTGGTTTAAAGTTAATTATGTTTGGTTTTAAAGTCTACTATTACGACTTTGGATATGAAAATTCGACTTTTTCTGTTGTAAAGTCACCACTTTTTGTAGAAAATTTATCTTTTTGATTGAAAATGTAAATATACTGTCAAAAATTCGTTTTTTGTTTGTTCAACAATCATTTTTTAACTGAAAATTTAGCGTTTGAATTCGAAAATTTAACTATTTAGTACGTGATTCGTCTTTTTTGTCTGAATTGAACTGGTTTTTATTAAAAATTAAATTTTTGCTTTGGTTGAAAATTCATCTACTTGTTTGAAAGTTAATATCCTTTGTTAAAAATCCATTGTTTTGGTTGAAGATTCACCACGTTAGTTGAAAATTCATCTCTTTGTTTGAAAATTTAACTATTTTGTTAGAAATTCGTTTTTTTTTTGGTTGACATTTTTTTTCTTTAATGATAATTTAATTTTTCCATTGTTGGTTAGAAATTCATCTTTTTTAGTTCAAAATGCAAATATTTGGTCGAAAATTGCTCTTTTTTAGACGAAAATTCAACTATTT
>CAKNYM010049866.1:161342-173008 GCA_932195095.1 Andricus curvator
AAAATTCATCTAGTTTATTGAAAATTCGTCCTTTTCTAGAAAATTTATTCTTGTTGTTGGAAAATTCATCCTTTTTTTGAAATTTTTTTACTATTTTCTTGAAAATTCATGTTTTTAGCTGAAAATTTAACCATTCCACTTTAGGTTGAAAATTTATCCTTTTTAGTTGAAAATTTAACAATTTGGTTCAAAATTTATCTTTGTCGGTTCAAAATTCAGCTATTTTGTAAAAAATTCAACTAGTTTGTTGAAAGTTTAATTACTTTGTTGCAAATTTACCTAATATGTTAAAGTAATTTTTTGTTGTAAATTCGTCTTTTTTATTGAAAATATATCGATTTTCTTGAAAATTCTTTTGTTTCAACTCAAAATTTAACCATAACCATTTTTGGTTAAAGATGTATCCTTTTTAGTTGAAAATTTAACTATTTGGTTCAAAATTCATCTAGTTTATTGAAAATTCGTCCTTTTCTAGAAAATTTAATCTTCTTGGTGGAAAATTCATCCTTTTTTTGAAATTTTTTTACTATTTTCTCGAAAATTCCTTTTTCTTAGCTGAAGATTTAACCATTCCACTTTTGGCTAAAAATTTATCCTTTTTAGTTGAAAATTTAACTATTTGGTTCAAAATTTATACAGATTGTTGACAATTAATCTTCTTGGTTTAAAATTTATCTTTGTAGGTTCAAAATTCAGCTATTTCGTAAAAAATTCAACTAGTTTGTTAAAAGTTTAATTATTTTATTGCAAATTCAACTATTTTGTTAAAGTCATATTTTTGGCTTGAAAATTCGTCTTTTTTATTGAAAATATATCGATTTTTTTAAATTCTTTTTTTTTTATCTCAAAATTAACCCATAACCATTTTTGATAAAAAAAAACGTATCCTTTTTAGTTGAAAATTTAATTATTTGCTTCAAAATTCATCTAGGTTATTAAAAATTCGTCCTTTGGTAGAAAATTAATCTTCTTGGTTGAAAATTCATCCTTTTTTTTTATAGAAAATTTAACTATTTTCTTCAAAATTCATTTTTTTTAACTGACGATTTAACCGTGACCATTTTTGGTTAAAAATGTATCCTTTTTAGTTGAAAATGTAACTATTTGGTTGAAAATTCATCTTTTTGATGGAAAATGTGTATTTATTAGTTGAAAATTGATCCTTTTTTTTGTTGAAAATTTAACTATTTTCTTAAGAAAATTCATTTTTTTTTAGCTGAAGATTTAATCATTCCATTTTTGGTTGATAATTTATCCTTTTTCGTTGAAAGTTTAACTTCTTCGTTCAAAATTTACATACTTTGTTAAAAAATAATCTTCTTGGTTTAAATTTTATCTTTGCAGGTTCAAAATTAAGCTATTTTGTAAAAAATTCAACTAGTTTGTTGAAAGTTTAATTACTTTGTTGCAAATTTACCTATTATGTTAAAGTATTTTTTTTTTGGTGTAAATTCGTCTTTTTTATTGAAAATATATTGATTTTCTTGAAAATTCTTTTTTTTTTCAACTCAAAATTTAACCATAACCATTTTTGGTTAAAAATGTATCCTTTTTAGTTGAAAATTTAACTATTTGGTTAAAAATTCATCTAATTTATTGGAAATTCGTCCTTTTCTAGAAAATTTAATCTTCTTGGTGAAAAATTCATCCTTTTTTTAAATATATCTTTATTAGTTGAAAATTCATCCTTTTTTTGAATTTTTTTTACTATTTTCTCGAAAATTCATTTTTTTAGCTGAAGATTTAACCATTCTACTTTTGGTTGAAAATGAATCCTTTTTAGTTGAAAATTTAACTATTTGGTTCAAAATTCATATAGATTGTTGAAAATTAATCTTTTTGGTTTAAAATTTATCTTTGTAGGTTCAAAATTCAGCTATTTTTTACAAAATTCAACTAGTTTGTTGAAAGTTTAATTATTTTGTTTCAAATTTAACTATTTTGTTAAAGACATATTTTTTAGATTGAAAATTCATCTTTTATACTAGAAAAGTCATCTTTCTTTGTTACAATTTATCTCCCTTGGCTAAAAATGAACTATTCGGGTGAAACAAAAAAGTAACTGAAATAAGTACATATTTGACTTACTGTGCTGCGAATCACTTTGGCTGAAACTAAGAGATGAACTGCGTTCATAGTGTTGGGACCTTTGGGCACGAGCTGCGTCGCACGTTTGATTAGGGTGCCATCGAGCTTTACAGTGATAGCAGAAGTAGGAGTCACACCCTGGCCTCTCACATCGCAATTTAGGACAGGAAGCACAGCCACTTGCAATCACAGCAAAACAACAATCAGGCGCAGGACACCATCTTGCATCAGGCTCAACGGCGAGAACTCTCCTCACCATAAAATCTTCATATTTTTCCAGTTGTATTTGATCGTTCAAGATCATTCGTATATCTAAAAAAAATTAAAGACAACATTTTTAATCAAGGAAATCATCATCGCAATATCAGGGATCACAGCGCAAAAGGAGCTCAAAAAAGGGGAAATAGGGTGATTTTCTCACGAAAAAGGGGAAAATAGGTGAAATATTAAACATTTATTTTTATATGTCGAAAAAAAAACAATCTTTTCATAAGAAATGTTATATTTTTAAATAATTTTCAATGATTTCTGCCATTAAACAATTTATTTTTAAAAATTGGATATAGTTAGGTCGTTGGAAATCCACTTACGGTGATATAAAAAAGTTCGATAAAAAAATAAAATTAGTTAAATACACAATTTTGATATGTTTAACATCGTTCTCATAAACATTTCTTTCCAAGATTTGTCATTTCTTTCTTACTATAATTAATACTTTCAATGTAAATTTAAAACTACACTCTTTAGTACAGTGAAGTAAAAATGTTAAAATTAATCGAATCGTTTATTGAGCTGAGGGATAAAAATTTGTGGTCCGACATCCAAAACAAGTAAAGAAAAAAATTTGAAATTATCTTCTGTTCTGTTTTTTAAATTTACAATTAAAAATTTTTTAATTAAAAAATTTTTTTTTGCCTTATTTAACATTTTTTGAACATTTACAAAAACACGTTTTTTTAATTGATTCGAACCTGACATTTCTTCAACTTGAACCAAAGAAACATGTTATTATTTTTTATCAATGGGAAACATTTATTTTCGTGGTATTAATGAAGTTCCAAAATCGCAAACAAAATTGAAATCCCAAAAATCCTAAATCACGACAAAAGCTTTTTTTCCGAAAAAACAAAATGATAAAATGTTTCTTTGGTTCAAGCTGAATAAATTTCAGGTTCGACATATTCAACTTTTTTTTAAATGTGTGCATATGACTCAATCCAAAAGAACATGTTTTTGCACATTTTCAAAAAAATTGTTACTGCGCAAGAAAATGTATTCTTAATTTGGTAATTTTTTATTATTGTTTACTAGTGAAATCCTGTAAATATAACAAATTCGTCATAATTTTTGAACCAATAGGAAATATTTTGAATTTGAGATCGTTAAATTTTACTGATTAAATTTTTTTTCATTTTTGCTCCAACGATTTGATATGTTTGAGGATTTTCACTCCGCCCTACTCTTCAGTGCTCTCAAACTTAAATTAAAAATTGCTCAAGTTCGAACATTTAACATTGCAGTTGATGAATTTGGCATATTCCATTTTTTAATTAGGAAGGTATATAAAGTGTTCACCTTCTAATACTTATTTAAAAAGTCATATATTTTGTATTCTTATTGGTAACTTATTTATTCATAAATAATTTATTTAAGTGCTACAATTGCTTTAATTATTGTTCAATAATGAGTTTTAATTCGGCTACAAATTAATTTGTTTAACTGAAAATTCAAATATTTGGTTGAAAATTTACATTTTATTTTGAAAATCCGTCTTTTCTGGTAGAAAATTAGTCTTCTTGGAAGAAAATTCATTTTTTCTGGTTAAATTCAACTGATTTTGATTGAAAATTAAAATTTTTCTGATGGAAATATCAATAAATAATTATATTTTTTGTTGTGAATTCGTCTGTTTTTGAAAAATAATTCGTCTCTTTTGGTTAACTTCAACGGTTTTTCATTTAAAATTACAATCTTTTTGGGTTCCAAATTAATCTTCTTGGTTGAAAATTAAACTACTTTGTTAAACATTTTTTTTTTTTGCTGAAAATTAAATTTTTGAATTTAAGTTCATTAATTATATTGACAATGTTATTTATTGTAGAAAATGAATCTTCATTGTTGAAAATTCTTCTTTTTGGGTTGAATTTAACTTTTTTTTAACATTAAATAATTTTTTGGGTAAAAAATTTAACTATTCGGTTTGAAAGTTTAACTACCTAAAAAATATTTTTTTTATTGAAGATTCATCTTTTTGGTTGTTAAGTGAACTATTTTGTTAAAAATTAGTTCTGTTAACTGAAAATTAATATTTTTAACTGTAACTCCTTTAACTTTTTAGTTTTAAATAAATTAATATCGATGAAAAATTGTGTTTTCTTTTAATTCGATTTTTTTGCTGTAAATTCATTAATTATTTTGGAAATTCGTATTTTTTGGTAGAAAATTAATCTTCTTGGTAGAAAATAATTTTTTCTGGTTGAATCATACTGTTTTTGGTTAAAACATAACATATTTTTTGTGGAAATATCAACGATTATATTTTTTTCTGTGAATTCGTCTTTTTCAGTCGAAGATTCATTTTTTGTTTAAAATTAGGTTTTTTTACAGAAATATCAACTTTTTGGTTGAAAAATCATTATCTTCATAAAAAATTCGTGCTTTTTTCGTTGAATTCAACTTTTTTCATATGAAATAAAAATATTTTCAGGTTGAAATATCAAACTTTCTATTTTTTTACAATCTTTTTTGTTGAAAATTAATCCACTTTGCTAGCCATTTTTTGTGTGCTAAACATGTATTTTTTTTAACTAAAAATTTTCAACTATTTGTTTGAAAAATCATGAAGTTGGTTAAACAAATTTTTCCAACTGAAAAATTAACTAAGAAAAAACTATGGAATATTCAATTGGAATAAGTTAAATTTTCAGTTGATAAAATTACTTTCCACAAAAAAAAACTAACTTTTAAGAACAACAAAACAAACCTTCAAAAAAATAGTTAAATTCTCATACAGAATGATGAATTTCCAACTGCAATTGTAAATCTTTAACTGGAATAGTTGAATTTTAAACCAGAAAGATAAATTTTCAACTAAAATGATGAATTTTTAACTAGAATAATTGAATTTTCTACCAAAAAGATGAATTTTCAACCAAGAACATTAATTTCTACCAAAAAAGATGAATTTTCAATCAAAAATTGAATAAATAAATTTTTAGTTAAAAAATTAATGTTGAAGCTTATGGAATGTTCAACTGGAATAATAGTTACACGTTCAGTTTAAAAAAAAAAATAACTTTCAACCAAAAAAGAAACAAATTCCTTTTCATCCAAATAAAAAAGAAGCTTTCAATAAAATAGCTCATATTTCAACCAAAGAAATGAATTTTTTATTAAAATGATGAATCTTCAACCAAAAAAATTAATTTTTAACAAAAGAGTTTAACTTTCAACCAAGTAATTTTATTTCCTAAAAGATGAATTTTCAACTAAAATGATAAACATTTAACTCAAATACTATATTAAATAATATATATAATAATATATTAATAATAATATATTGTTAATAATATATTTTTAACCGAAAAGAAGAATTTTTAAACAAGAAGATTTACTTGCAAAGAAAAAGATAATTTTCTACAAAGAAAAATCGCTTTTAAACAAAATATGTAGATTTTCAACGAAATAGTTGAATCTTCAATTCAAAAAGACACATTTTCATCCAAATTATTGAATTTTGAGCAAGATCAATTTTCAACCAAAAATGGACATTGAAATTTTCAGTTGGAGGAATCAATTTTCAACCAAACTGATGAATTTTCAACTAAAATGATAAATCTTCAACTGGAATAGTTGAATTTTATACCAAAAAGCTTCAAACAAAAAAATGAATCTTCAACTGAAATTGTTGAATTTTCAAACAAAAAAATTAATTTTTACTAAAAAAGATAAATTGTCAACCAAAACTTAAATATTGAAATTTTAATTTAAAAAATTCTTTTTTAACCAAACAGATGAATTTTTTAACTATAACTATGGAATTTTCAATTGGAATAAGTTAAACAGAGTGATGAATTTTGGAATAAAATTTTCAACTGGAATAGATGAATTTTAAACCAGAAAGATGAATTTTTAACTGAAATGATGAGTCTTTAACTAGAATAATTGAATTTTTGACCAAAAAGATTAATTTTAAAACAAGAAGATTAATTTCTACCAAAAAAGACGAATTTTCAACTAAAAAAGATAATTTTTCAACGAAAAATTGAATAATTACTTGTTTAGTCAAAGAATGAATGTTCAACCAAAGAGATGAATTTCTAAATAAATTATGGAATATTCAACTGGAATAATAGTTATATTTTCAGTCTAAAAAAAAAATAATTTTCAACCAAAAAACCTCCAAAGAAAAAACAAGTTTTCAATCAAACAGCTCATTTAAAAAAAAAAAAAGAATTTTAACCGAAAAGAAGAATTTTTAAACAAGAAAATTAACTTTCAAAGTAAAAAAAAAAATCGATTTTTTAACAAAATATGTAAATTTTCAACGAAATAGTTGAATTTTCAATTAAAAAAAAAACTGGTGACTTTTTAACTAAAATGATGAATCTTCAACTGGAATAGTTGATTTTTATGCCGAAAAGATGAATTTTCAACCATAAAGATTAATTTTCTACAAAAAAGACGAATTTTCCACAAAGTACAGCAATTTTCAAACAAATAGTTCAATTTTTAAATGCAAAATATCAATTTTCAACCAAATCGTTGAATTTTCACAAACAAAAATATAAACTGATTTTCAACAAAGCAGTTACATTTTCAAACAGAGATGAATTTTAAATTAACATAATGAATCTTTAACTACAAAAATTAAGATAAAAAAGATGAATTCGCAAGAAATGTAAAAAAATTCTCTATTATAATTCAGAAATATTTCTTCTTTGAAATACTACTTCTACTCTAAAAAAAGGTTTGGAGTACTTTCTTTATCCAACATTTGGAAGAGGGAACTTTCAAACTGTGACGAATTCTAACTTGGAAAAGGGATTTTTAAAATTTCCTCTCTTCTAAATTCGAATAATAAAATAATGTCAACAAAAATAAGTACTCTTGAACAATAATAAACATTAATTCAATTAGAATAAACTGAGATAATCTGAAAAATCTAAGATCCATAAACCGTGAAATAGTAAATAAATCCGCAATATAATACACACACTCATTATGCCCTTCGACTGTAAATAAAGTAGAATTCAATTTTTTAAATTGACCCAAATTATTAAAATAATGAAAACTTGAATTTTTCTGCGACCAGAAGTAAATTCTCTTTTTTTTATTTAAATTCCCGGTCATTTCCCGATTTCGCGGTAATGTCGCCACCCTGTATTTGATATTTTTATATTTACCGTTGGGATGTAAAGGCTCGGAACATTCAGGACAGGCGATGTTGACCCTAGATTCCGATATTTCCACTCGGAGATATTGCTGGAAGCAATCGTAACAACTGCGGTGGTGGCAAGACTGAATTGTGGGAAATAATTCGCTTGGCAATTCAGCCAAGCAGAGAGGGCATTCCATGACTCCATTTTCGGTACTCTAAAAAAAAGAAAGAAAACTTCGTTCCTTAACACTGTTTGAGTGAGAAAAAATATATAAGTATTTACTGATCATCTCAGTACCTTTCCTGCAGTTGAAAGTACAGAGCCTTTACTGGAAGCACGCTGCAGGTCAGAATTGTGAAACTGAAAGTGACTGGATCCATTACTAACTCTAGCTTCTCCTTTCTCAACATCTATCACTTTATTTACAGGATCTTTGGCTGAAAAAAAATGGGTTGGAATTATTTCAGATGCTCAAAAATAGATATCTCTTCAGATGATTCAGGGTGTCTACTCAAATCCTGGAAAAAATTCCCTGACAATTCTAGGTTTTTTCCAGGTATCTCAAGTTTTTTCCAGGTATAATTTTTCATAGTACGAAGCCATTAAAATATTTTGCATCTTTTTAAACAATCAACTCGGAATATGTATACAGTTTTGCGAGTTTAGATATTAGAAGATATTGTTAAATATAATAATTAAATAATCAAATGATACTAAAAACATAATTCATTTCTTGAACTTCTTTAATTTATTTTATCTTCTTATATTTAAAAATTCAGTGCATATTTTGGTAAAACTAACGTGAGTGCCAAATAAATGAATTTCAACCAGAGAGAAATAAAAAAGAAAAAACAAATTTTCAACCAACTGATGAAATTTCAATTAAACTAATGAATCTTCAACTGCAATAGATGAATTTTAAATTAAAAAAAAAAATTTAACAAAAGAGTTTAACTTTCAACCAAGTAGTTTTGTTTTTAACCATAAAGATACTTTTTCGAATAAAATGACGAATATTTAACTGGAATACTTGATTTTTCACGAAAAAGATGAATTTTCAAACAAGAAGAATTATTTTCTACCAAAGAATACGACTTTTCAACAAAATACACGAATTTTCAACGAAACCGTTGAATTTTCAACTAAAAAAGGCAAACTTTCAACCGAATAGTTGAATTTTGAACTATAAAAGATCAATTTTAAACCAAACATTTATTAGTTAAATTTTCAGTAAAAAAATTAATTTTCAACCAAACAAACTGAATTTTTAACAAAATAGTTCAATTTTCGATCAAAGTGATGAATTTTCTACTAAAATGATGCATCTTTGAATGGAATAATTTAATTTTAAACCAAAAAGATGAATTTTCAACCAAAAAGATTAATTTTAAACTAAAATGATGAATCTTTACCTAAAGTAATTAAATTTTCTACCAAAAAGATGAATTTTCAACTAAAGAAATTAATTTTCACCAAAAAAGACGAATTTTCAACTAAAAAAGATAATTTTTCAATCCAAAATTGAATAGTTCAATTTTTAGTTAAGAAATTTAATTTTCAGCCAAGGAAAAAACAAATTTTCAAGAAAATATCTCAGTTTTCCACCAAAGGAAACAAAATTCAATTAAATGGAACCTTGAACTAAAAAAATAAATTTTTAACAAAAGAGTTGAACTTTTCACAAAATAATTCTATTTTCATTAGAAAAACAATCAATTCTGAACAAAAAAGGTAGTAGTTGATATTTCAACCAAGAAAGATGAATTTTCCACCAAATAGTTTAATTTTCAACAACAAAATTAATTATCAACCAAACAGTTGCATTTTCATTTAAATAGTTGAATTTTCAAGCCAAAAAGACCTTAGAAGACAGTCGAATTTTCAACTAAGAAAAATGATTTTTTAACCAAAAAAGATTAATGAAGAAAATTCAACTATTTGATAGAAAATTCATATATAGTTAAATCTTTAACTATTTCTTGGAAAACTCGTCTCTTTTACTAAAAATTTAACTATTCCATTTTTAGTTAAAAATCATCTTTCAATAGTTGAAAATAATTTTTTTTTTAATTCGTTTTTTTCGGTATAAAATTAATCTTCTATTCATGTTTTTGGTTGAAAATTTGTCTTTCTAGTTTGAAAATTCATCTATTCGTTTTTTTTTTTTAATTTTGGAAGAAAATTAATTTTTTAACTGCAAATTTAACTATTCCATTTTTGGTAGAAAATTCATCTCTTTTGGTTAAAAATTCAACTAATTTCTAGAAAATTCCAAAATTTTGTTAAAAAGTCATTTTTTATTGAAGATTCTTCATTTTAGTGGAAAAATCGTTCTTTCTTGCCTGAAAGTTTTTTTCTGAACTGAAAATTTAACTACTCCAGTTGAAGATTCATAATTTTAGTTGAAAATTTATCTTTTTGATTGAAAATTGATTCATCTCTTTAGGTAGAAAATAGAACTATTTTGTTGAACATTGAGTAGAAAATCTGTTTTGGTTAAAAATTCAACTATTTTGTTGAGCATTCACCTTTTTGGTTCGAAAATTTATCTCCTTCTATATTAACCTCATATTTAGTTAAAAATGCAACTGCCTGGTTATAAATTAATTTTTCCGATAAAAATGCACATTTTTTGGTTGAAAGTACAACTGTTTTGTAGAAAATTCGTATTTTCGACTCGAAAATTGAACAATTTGGTAGAAAATTATTTTTTGTTTGTTAAAAATGCAACTGTATGGTTGAAAAATAATCTGTTTTAGTTGAAGATTTGTTGAAAATTCGTCTTTTTGGTTATATTCAACTGCTTTTTATTTAAACTAAAAATCTTTTTTTTTGTTTAACCCTTTGCGGAGCAGTGGGACATATACGTCCCACCTGTTTATCATCAATAATTTGGATATTTTCCTACTTCTTCCTTGTATTCTTTCGTAATTTATTGGATGTTTGAGTAGTTGAGGTTCAAATATTGATATTTTCATAGATGAGAAATCAATATCTTCATTATGTTCATAATTATAAACAAATTACTTCCAAAAAAAGCCACTTTTTACGGATAAATTCGGTTGTAGGAAAACAAGCCCCATAACATGCTCAAGTCATGGTGGGATTCTATGTTTTTTGAGTCGTAGTTTCCGAATCTGGAGTCAGATTTTTGAAATTCAAAATGGCTGAACCAATATGGCGGCTATTTTGAGTCAAATTTGTGGTTTTTTTGTTCAATCGGCGAGATGGAGCAAAAACACCATAAATTTGACTGAAAATAGCCGCCATTTTGTATCTGCCATCTTGAATTTTGTGTCTTTGATATCAGAATCGTAATCAGCGACCTCAAAAACTCCCATACATTTGGTTTCCCGCCGATTGAACAAAAAAACACGAATTTGGCTCTAAATAGCCGCCATATTGGTTCCGCCATTTTGAATTTCCGAAATCTGACTCCGGAATCGTAATTAGCGACCCCAAAAACCTTAAAATCAGTTATGACTTCCAAAATTCGTCCATCAGAAAAATATGCCCCTCAAAGGGTTAAATATCAACTATTACATTGTTTGGTGAAAATTAGTATTTTCTGGTAGAAAATTCAATTTTTTTGTGAAAAATGTATGCAATTTGTTGAGAATTAATCTTTTTTGTTGAAAATTCAACAATTTGGTAGAAAATTCAACTTTTTTGTGAAAAATTTATGTAATTTGTTGAGAATTCATCTTTTTGGTTGAAAATTCAAAAACTTGATAGAAAATTCAACTTTTTGTTTGAAAATTCAACAATTTGGTAGAAGATTCAAGAATTTGTTGGAAAATTTAAATTTTATGTGAAAAATTCATGTAATTTGTTGAGAATTCATTTTTTTTTTTAGAAAATTTTAACAATTTGGTAGAAAATTCAACAATTTCGTAGAAAATTCAACTTTTTTGTGAAAAATTTATGTAATTTGTTAAGAATTCATCTTTTTGGTAGAAAATTTCAACAATTTGGTAGAAAATTCAACTTTTTGTGAAAAATTTATGTCATTTGTTGAGAATTCAACTTTTTGGTTGAAAATTCAACAGCTTGGTAGAAAATTCAACAATTTGGTAGAAAATTCAACTTTTTGTGAAAAATTTATGTTATTTGTTGAGAATTCAACTTTTTGGTTGAAAATTCACCAATTTGGTCGAAAATTCAACTTTTTTGTGAAACATTTCTGAAATTTGTTGC
>CAKNYM010049866.1:173463-185551 GCA_932195095.1 Andricus curvator
TATGTAACTTGTTGAGAATTCATTTTTTTGTAGAAAATTTCAACAATTTGGTAGAAAATTCAACTTTTTTGTGAAAAATGTATGTAACTTGTTGAGAATTCATTTTTTTGTAGAAAATTTCAGCAATTTGGTAGAAAATTCAACTTTTTGTGAAAAATTTATGTAACTTGTTGAGAATTCAACTTTTTGGTTGAAAATTCAACTTTTTTGTGAAAAATTTATGTGATTTGTTGAGAATTCATCCTTTTTGGTTGAAAATTCACCAATTTGGTAGAAAAATCAACTTTTTTAAAAAACATTTATGTAATTTGTTGAGAATTTAGCTTTCGGGTTGAAAATTCAACAATTTGGTAAAAAAATTCAACAATTTGGTAGAAAATTAAACTTTTTTGTGAAAAAATTTATGTAACTTGTTGAGAATTCATTTTTTTTAGAAAATTTTAACAATTTGGTAGAAAATTCAACTTTTTTGTGAAAAATTTATGTAATTTGTAGAGAATTCATCTTTTTGGTTAAAAATTCAAAAATTTGATAGAAAATTCAACAATTTGGTAGAAAATTCAATTTTTTTGTGAGAAAGTTATGTAATTTGTTGAAAATTCAACTTTTTTGGTTGAAAATTCATCAATTTGGTAGAAAATTCAACTTATTTGTAAAAAATGTATGTAATCTATTGAGACTTCATCTTTTTCTTTAAAAATTCAACAATTTGGTTGATGGTCCCTAATCAGCTATTGAGATAGAAAATATTTGCTCAAGGAAAAGCAAACAAATAGTGGCATTAGCATACAATTGTCATAAAATAATGTCTCTAGCATTCTTTTCTTAATAGTAGTAGCAAAATAGCGCAATCGCTCAAAAAACGTGTCAAATAGTGTCAATAGCCCAGTGAGCCCGAGACTGTCTCTTTTTCAAAGTTTCAGATAGTTTATAATGTTTGCACAATGAATGTTATTCTTACCTTTGGTATTTCTGATGCTGGAATTAGTCACTCTTGAAATTCGACGACCAATCAGAGGACTCGAGTACAAAAGCCTTCGGAGCGAAAAACGTGGAAAAAATCGTCGAGGTCTAGAGCCGACATTGCAACCTCCAGCTCCTGCTGTTCCGCTTTCGCCTTCCTTGAGCATTCTTCAAAATTACTTATCCTGCTACAAATCCTTACTCATTTCGCCTGTTTCTACCACATCTACAACAAAAAATGTAAACCAATCTTCAACTTGTTGATACACAAAAACCGATTCTCCTCAAACCTAGATTTCATTCAAATCATCTGCATTAAAGACTTGGTTCTGAGTTTTAAATTCTCAAAAAGGTCACCTTTTGTGATGGAGCGGTTACCATAAAAGATCCGGGTAATTATTTACAACAATTAACAACTCTCGAAACTCGAGTGCATGAAATTAAAGAACGTTTTGTGAAATCTTTTTGTGCAGATGAGTCACGAGTACGTGCAACTTTCACGCTCAGAATGAACACATTTTGATATTAAACCTAATTAAAAATGGAATGGAGGTTAAGAAAAGTGTTTTTTGCCGATAATACCTGATAATCTAATAAATAGTAGTAATTCTAGTTTAGTCTTTAGTGGAAAGTACGGTCGTGTTGAAGTTGAACTGTTGAAATTGAAACACAACAGCTGATCACATACACTGCACGATTTGACGAATGACTTGCTCCCACACATTCATCCAATTAGAGACTTATGTTACCCACACATCTGCTCGTTAGAACCATAAAGTCTTCAACTACATAGAGTGGAAACGCACGAGTGAATACGCACGGCGACGAAGCGCCACCATGGTGTGGGTTTGGTAACGTTTGAAATTTTTTTAATTTTATAATTAGGTTATTTCACAATCACTACTAGAAATTCTCACGAGCATGAGAATATGCTCGACCTTTATGTGTTTTGAGAATTTAATGAGCATTTTGAATTAGGATTTAAAAAATCGTATTTTCTACTTTTATTAATAATAATTACATTGTTTAAATTTCGCGGGAAAATGCATCGCTTCAAATTGGAAAGGGTGCTAAATTTAAATGATAAAAGAAGTCAAAGTAATAGACAATATCCCAATTTCTAAATTCTTCTAGGTATAAAATTAACCATACACCTAGAAGAATAATAATAGTAAGGCCATGTGACGAGTGGGTCACGTGACCGGATTCCTACCTTACCGACACTTTTTTTCAAAATCAACTTACGTTCACTCGAAACGCGATATCGAGTTGAAAATTTGGGATATTAAATAAGAAGCGCTAAGAAAGACGGCTCTGGTCCTAAATTTTTATAATTATGAAAAAAGTTTTTTTTGTAAATAATTTTTTTTTGCTTTTTTCATGATTATTAAAATTTAGAACCAGAGCCGCCTTTCTTAGCGCTTCTTATTTATTATCCCAAATTTTCAACTCGATATCGCGTTTCGTGTGAACGTAAGTTGATTTTGAAAAAAGTGTCGGTAAGGTAGGGATCCGGTCACGTGACCCACTCGTCACATGGCCTTAATGCAAAATAAATTCTGTTTCTAAATATATTTCAAACACTTTGTAGTTGTGTTTTCGAGTCAGAAGGATGAATTTTCAACCAAAGAAATGAATTTTCAACTAAAATGATGAATATTCAACCAAAAATATGAATTTTAAACCAAATAGTTAGTTGGATTTTCAACCCAAAAGATTAATTCTCTACCAAAAAAGACTCATTTTAAACAAAGTACATAAATTTTCATCTAAGAAACAAATCAATTTTCAACCAAAATTAAAATAGTTAATATGTCAGAAAAATAAATGTTCAACCAAAAAAAAAAAACGAATTTTCAACAAAATATTTTTTTTCATAAAAAAAAAAGATATTTTAACCAAACATAGAACAATTACATTTTCAGATAGAACAATCAATTTTCAACCAAAAAAATGAATTTTGAACCAAATAATTCAATCTTAAACTAAAAAAGATAAATACCAAAAATATAATATTTTAATTTGCAGTTAGAGAAGTAAAGTTGTTTAAAAAACGAGTTTTCAGCAAAATTAATTAATTTTCAACTAAAGATATAAATTTTCAACTAAAAATGGAATAATTATATTTTCGGTTAAAAAAATTAATTTTCAACTAAAAAGAAACGAATTTTCAATCAAAGAAAAGATTAACTTTCTATCAACAAAAAAAAAAGAATTTTCAACTGAATAGTTTGTTTTTTTCAATGAAAGAAATGAATTCTTAACAAAAAATAGAATAGTTAAATTTTCTACTAAACAGATAATTTTTCAACGAAAAATATTATATTTCTATCAAAAAAGGTAAATTTTCCACAAAAAATGTAATAGTTAAAGTGAATTTTCAACTAAAATGATTAATCTTCAACTAAAAAAAATTTAATTTTCAACCAAATACATGCATTAAAACTAAAAAAATAAATGTTCTACCAAAAATAAATTAGGATAATTTTCAGTCAGTAAAATAAATTTCCAAACAAAAAAGAGACGAATTTTCAAGCAAAGAAATTAATTTTTAACCAAAAGACGTATTTTCAACAAATAGTTCAATTTTCACCGAAAACAGATAAATTTTCAACTAAAAATAGAATAGTCTAATTTTCAGTAAAAAAAATTAATTTTCAATAAAATTAAAGTAAATTTTCAACGAAATAGTATAATTTTCAACCAACGAGATTAAATCTCCATCAGAAAAGATACATTTTCGACAAAAAATGGAATAGTTACATTTCCAGTTTAAAAAATTAATTCTAAATACGAAAAATCTAATTTTCAACCAAAAAGATCAATTTTCACATTTTCAACCAATAAGATGAATTTTGAAAAAAGTATATGAATTTTCAATCAAATATTTGAATTCTCAACAAAATAATTCAATCTTAAACTAAAAAAGATAAATACCAAAAATATAATATTTTAATTTGCAGTTAGAGAAGTAAATTTAAAAAAAAAACGAGTTTTCAGCAAAATTAAAAAATTTCCAACTAAAAATATAAATTTTCAACCAAAAATGAAATAGTTATATCTTTAATTAAAAAAATTAATTTTCAACTAAACATAAACGAATTTTCAATCAAAGAAACTATTTTTTAATCACAATGATGGATTTTCAACCAAAAAAAAAGATGAATTGAGCATTTAAGAACTCTAATCACTACCTGTTCAGAAAAGATCAAGGCCGAACAACACCTGATAAAAATGCGGTCCAGCGGAGGAGGATTACTGCGGATTACCCTGGATTATATTTGATTACCCTCGATTACTTCTATATACAAAATTACTCTGGGTTATCTAAGATTACTTCCTATTCCACAGGATTACTCTGGATTACGTAAAATTATGGTTCAATTTTCAACCAAGATAAATTTTCTATTGAAAAAGATGAATTTTCAACAAAATATATCAATTTTCAACATAAAAAATCCATTTTTTTACAAAACAGATTAAATTTTCAACCAAAGACATCAATTTTCAACTAAAATGATGAATCTTCAAATGTATTAGTTAAATTTTAAGTACAAAAATAAACTTTTAAACAAGAAGCAACGATTTTTCAACAAAACAATTCAATTTTCAACCAAAGAGACGAATTTTCAACTAAAATTAAGAATCTTCAACAAAAAAAAAGTGGAATTTTCTACAAATAATTTTTAGCCAGAAGACATTAATTTTCCACCAAAAATGAAATAGTTACATTAGTAATTAAAAAATTAAAGTTCAACAAAAAAAACGAATTTTCATCAAAACAGTTACATTTTCAATCAAAGAGATGAATTTTCAACTAGAATAGTTAAATTTTCAATTCAAAAATATAATTTTAAACAAGAAGCAAGGATTTTTTAACAAAACAATTCAATTTTCAACCAAAGAGACGAATTTTCAACTGAAATTATGACTCTTCAACCAAAAAATGACTTTTTAACCAAATTGTGGAATCATCTATAAATTAAAAAAAAAATAACCAAAAGAGATGTATTTTTATACAAAAATGTAATAGTTACATTTGCAGTTCAAAAATTAATTTTCAACCAAAACAAAAAACGACTCTTCAACAAAATAGTTAAATTGTTAACCAAAAAGATTAATTTTCAACTAAAATTATGAATCTTCAAGTGGAATAGTTAAATTTTTAGTTCAAAAATAAACTTTCAACCAAGACACAACGATTTAAAAAAAAAAAATAGTTCAATTTTCAACCAAAGAGATGAATTTTCAACTAAAATGAAGAATCTTCAACCAAAAAAAAAGATTTTTCAACAAAAGTATGGGATTTTCTAGAAATTAATTGAACTTTCAACCAAAAAAGATAAATTTTCCACCAAAAAAAGAATAGTTAATTTTTTAATCAAATAGATGAATTTTCAACTAAAATTATTTATCTTCAAGTGAACTAATTACATTTTTAGTTCAAGAATAAAATTTCAACCAACAAACAACGATTTTTCAACAAAATAGTTCAATTTTCAATCAAAGAAATGAATTTTCAACCAAAATAAAAAAGCTTTAACCAAAAAAATTACCTTTTAACAAAAGTGTGGATTTTTCAACAAAGTAGATCAATTTTCAAACGAATACTTGAATTTTAAACCAAATAAATGAATTTTCAACTAAAATGAATAATCTTCAAAAAGAAAAATGACGTTTTAACAAAATTGTGGAATTTTTTACAAACAATTTTTAAACAAAAGAATAGTTAAATTTTCAACCAAAGAGATGTATTTTTAACAATTTCAACCAAAGAAGTAAATTTTTAACTAAAATGAAGAACCTTTAACCAAAAAAATTACTCTTTAACAAAATTGTTGAATTTTCTACAAATTATATTAATTTTCAACAATACATGAATTTTCAACTAAATATTTCAATTTTTAACTTAAAAAATATACTCTCAACCAAAAATGATGAATCTACAAGTGGATTAGTTCAGTTTTCAATCAAACGAAATAGTCAATTTTCTACCAAAGTGATAAATTTTCCACTGAAATGATTAATCTTCAACTGGAATAGTTGAATTATCATCAAGAAGATTAATTTTATACCAAAAAACGGAAATTTTCAACAAAATATTTGAATTTTCAACCAAATATTGAATAGTTAAGTTTTCAGCTAAAAAAAAATCTGAAAAAAACCTGAAATAGTTATATCTTCAGTAAAAAAGAAAATCAATTTTCAACCAAAGAGATGAACTTTCAACTTAAATGAAAAATCTTTAACCATAAAATTACTTTTTAACAAAATAGTTCAACTTTCAGTTGAATTCAACAAAAAACAATTTTAAATTGAAAACGATTTTTCGGTCAAGAGAAAAAAAAATCAACCAAACTTTGAATTATCAACAAAGAAGATTTATTTTCTATTAAAAAGAACAAATTTCAACAAAATAGTTGAATTTACAGTTAAAAAAACCATTTTCCAACAAACAAAAAAAACGAATTTTCAACAAAATAGTAATAACCAGTAATATGAAGCTACTTTTACAATTTCAGATTTTCCAGGTGAGAAGATATACATAATAATAGTTTAGCATTTACGCTAACTTCATTTTATTATTTAAAAATTAGACGGGATTAAAAAGAACGTAAATTCAATTTTTAACTGCAAAGTCTATCCTCACACAACTATACTTAAATACAACTTGAATTTCAGGAAAATCGAGTTTTACTGGCAGTGGAATAAAATTATACAATAAGCATTAAGCATTGTCAATAAATAATCAAATTTTCTATCAAGATAATAAATTTTCAACCAAAAAGTTGAATTTACGGTGTGAAAAATTAATTTTAAACAAGAAGAAACTAATCTTCAACAGAATAATTAAATTTTCCATACCAAAAAGATGAATTCGCAAATAAAAATATAAACGTTGATATTTCCATCGGAAAATATTTTAATTTTAAATCAAAAAAAGTTGAATTCAACAAAAAAATACGCATTTTCTATCAAGATAATGAATTTTCAACAAAAAAGTTGAATTTTCGGTTTAAAAAATTAATTTTAAACAAAAAAACTAATCTTCAACATAATAATTAAATTTTCCACCAAAGAGATGAATTCTCAACGAAAAATATAATAGCTGATGTTTTAACCACAAAATAATTTATTTTAAATAAAAAAGAATTGAATTCAACAAAAAAAGACGAATTTTCTATCAAGATAATGAATTTTCAACCAAAAAGTCGAATTTTCGGTTTAATAAATTAATTTTAAACAAAAGAAATTAATCTTCAACAAAATAATTAAATTTTCCACCAAAGAGATGAATTCGCAACGAAAAATATAATAGCTGATGTTTCAACCACAAAATAAAAAATTAATTTTAAACAAAAAAACTAATCTTCAACAAAATAATTAAATTTTCCACCAAAGAGATGAATTCGCAACGAAGAATATAATAGCTGATGTTTTAACCACAAAATAATTTATTTTAAATCAAAAAGAATTGAATTCAACAAAAAAAGACGAATTTTCTATCAAGATAATGAATTTTCAACCAAAAAGTTGAATTTACGGTTTGAAAAATTAATTTTAAACAAAAAAACTAATCTTCAACAAAATAATGAAATTTTCCACAAAAAAGGTGAATTAGCAACGACGAATATAATCTTTGATATTTCCATCGGAAAATATTTTAATTTAAAATAAAAAAACAGTTGAATTCAACAAAAAAATACGAATTTTCTATCAAGATAATAAATTTTCAACCAAAAAGTTGAATTTTTGGCTTAAAAATTTAATTTTAAACAAAAAGAAACTAATCTTCAACAGAATAATTAAATTTTACACCAAAAAGATAAATTGGCAAAGAAATATATAAAAGTTGATATTTCCATCAGAACAGATTTTAATTTTCAATTAAAACCAGTTGTATTCAACCAGAAAAAAAAGAATTTTTTCGCAAGAAGATTCATTTTCTACCAAAAAGACGAATATTCAGATAAATTAAGGAACTTTTAATCAAATAATTTGTTGAATTTTCAGTTCAAAAAATTAATTTGCCGCGGAATAAAACGAATTTTCAACGAAAGAGATAAGTTTTGAATAAATAAAAATGCATTTTTAATAAAGTAGTTCTATTTTCAAACAAAAAAGATGAATTTGCAACGGAAAATACATACAATAGTTGATATTTCATCAGTTCCATTGAGTTGGCTTTTCAGCAAGATAACTTTTTAAGAAAATTGTTGAATTTTCAACAATATAATTGACTTTTCAACCGAATGATAAAAATTTTAACCAAAAAAGACGAATTTTTAACTAAACAGTTGAATCTTCAACCAAAAAGAGGAGTTTTCAAGAAAATACTTGAATTTTTTATCAAAAAGTTGAATTTTCAACGAAAAACATAAATATTTTACCAAAAAGACGAATTTTCAATTTGAAAAAATCATTTTTCAACAAAATTGTTGAATTTTGAAATAAAAAAGACGAATTATGTACAAAACAGTTGAATTTTCAACAGAAAAGTTCAGTTGAAACCAACCCGTTATGAATATATGAATTTTCAACAAAAAAGTTAATTTTTAATCAAATAGTTCAATTTTTAACGAAATAGTTGAATTTTCAACCAGATAGTTGAATTTTCTACCAAAATAGTTGAATTTTTAACAGAAAAAGACGAATATTCAATACAACAGTTGAATTTTCAACCAAGATTACTTTTTAACAAAATTGTTAAATTTTCAATAATATAATTGACTTTTCAACGAAATAATAAAATTTTTTGCCAAAAAAGTGAAATTTTTCAAAAAATATTTTAATTCTCAATCAAAACGATGAATTTTCACAAGAAACACTATTTTTCTAATCAAAAAAATGAAATTTCAACAAAATACAACAATTTTCTACCAAATAGTTGATTTTTGAAGAAAAAAAAACGAATTTTCAGCAAAAAATTAAATTGTTAACCACAGAGGTGAATTTGAAAAAAATTAATTTGTAACAAAGTAGTTCAACTTTCAACCAAGCAGTTTAATTTTCAATCAAAAAAGATACATTTTTAACCAAATAGTTAAATTTTCAACTAAAAAGATTAATGTTTTACCGCAAAAGGCAAATTTTCAACAATATTATTGAATTTTGAAGAAAAAAAACGAATTATCTATAAAACAGTTGAATTTTATATACCAAATGGTTGAATATTCAACTTTTAAACAATAGACTTCCAACCAAATATGAAATAGTTAAATTTTCAGATAAAAAATTAATTTTTAACCAAACAAAACGAATTTTCAACAAAATAGTTATATCCAGTAATATGAAGCTACTTTTACAAATTAAAACGACTGTTATTCAATTTTATATTAAAATTTAAAAAAAAATGTAAACACGCTTTCGAAAATATTCCTGACTTGAAAAAAAAATATCTGCCATTTTCAGACTTTCCAGGTATATAAAAATTCCCGTACAATTTCAGATTCACGCCAACTTCATTTTATTATTTAAAAATTAGACGGGATTAAAAAGAACGTAAATTCAATTTTTTAACTGCAAAGTCCTCACACAACTATACTGAAATACAATTTGAATTTCAGGAAAATCGAGTTTTACTGGAAGTGGAATAAAATTATACAATAGGCATTAAGCATTGTCGATAAATAATCGCTCTGATCTTGTTCAATGCATAATATTAAACTGACGTCAATGCAATTTATGTCTTATAATTAATCGGTTTATGGAAACACGACAAATTATTATTTGCTCTCACGCGTTTGTTGTTGACAGAAAAAAAACCATTAAGAGTTCTCTGACGTTCTTCTCATAAAATTTCAAGCTCATTATCATTTTTTTTCAACCAGAATTCATAATGAATGCAATTAAGTGTATTTATTAATTATTTTAAATCTTCTCTTTTAAAATGTAGACCTTCACTAGTAGTCTAGAGCAAGTTCTAAAAATACTTCCAGTAAAAGCATAAAAAAGAGGGCCATTAATTCAATTCTTAATTCATTTGCATATCAAGTTATAAATGAAAACTGGACACTTGCCTAAATGCCTTTCACAATTTGGGTTGATTTTTTTTTCAGATTTCGAATTGGATTTACAAATTAAGATTTTCAAGTTACTTCTACATTTGTATTTTTACTATAACAGGGATAAAAGCGCAAAAAGATTTCAAAAAAGGGAAAAATAGGGGAAAGATTAAACATTCATTTTTCCATTTAGAAAAGAAACAATCTTTTTATAAGAAAATGTAAAGTTTTTAAATAATGTTAAATGATTTCTACCATTATGCAATTTATTTTTCAAAAACTAAATCCACAAACTACGTTACTAATTTCCCCTTTTCAAACAATTCTATTTTTTCTTGTTCTCAAGAAACTTCCCCTTTTTCTCGGGTTATCGCTTAAATGAGAACTGAATTAATATAGAACCCAATAAGAAAATTCAATTATTTTTAGTTGAAAAGTCTACAGTTATATTTTTCGTTTGGAATTCATCTCGTTTGGTTAAAAGTTTTACTATTTGGTTGAAAATTTAATTATTGTATTGAAAATGCCAATAATTTGTTAAAAAGTCGTATTTTTGGTCAGAAATTCAACTACCTGGTGGAAAGTTTAACTCTTTCGTTGAAAACTTTTTTTTCTTTGATTGAAAATTAATTTTTTATCTTAAAATTTAACTATTTCATATTTGGTTGGAAATCTATTATTTATAAGTTGAATATTCAACCATTTGGTAGAAAATTCACGTATTTTGTTGAAAATTTATCTTTTTGGTTGAGGATTCAACTATTTAATTAAAAATTAGTTTTTTTTTTGTTTAAACTTTTATTAACCGTTGAAAGTCAATTACACTGTTGAAAATGAACTTTTTTTGTCGAAAATTAAACTGTTTTTGCAGAAAATTCATCTTTTTGGTTTAAAAATTTAACAATTCGGTAGAAAATTAAACTGTTTGGTTAAAAATTACATTTTTTGTATAAAATTTAAATATTCTCTTTTAGGTTGAAAATGTTTCCTTTATCAGTTGAAAATTCAACTATTTGGTAGAAAATTCTTGAATTTTGTTGAAATTTCATCTTTTTGATTAGAAAAATAGAATTTCTTGTGAAAATTCATCTTTTCGAATGAGAATTAAAATATTTGCTGAAAAATTCCTCTTTTGTGACAAAAAATTTTATTATTCCGTTGAAAAGTCAATTAGGTTATTGAAAATTTAACATTTTTTTTAAAAAGTAATCTTGGTTGAGAATTCAACTGTTGTATAGAATATTCTTCTTTTTCTGTTAAAAATTCAACTATTTGTTTAAAAATTTAACTATTTGGTTGAAAATGAACTTCTTTATAGAAAATTCATATTTTCGGGTCGAAAATTAAACTGTTTTGTAGAAAAATCGTCTTTTTGCACCGATAATTACGAAGGAAATTATACGGTTTGGTTTAAAATGAACTTTTCTGTTTTAAATTCATATTTTTGTTGAAAATTCAACTGTTTTGTACATAATCCGTCTTTTTTACTTCAAAATTTAACAATTTTGTTGAAAATTAATGTTTTTATTGAAAATTTGTCTTTTTGGTAAAATATTTATTTTCTTGGTGGAAAATTGATCTTTTCTGGTTGAAAATTTATATTTTGATTTAAAAAATGCAACTTTTTGTTAAAAAATCGTTTCTTTTTCGTTAACAATTAATTCTTTTATCTGGAAATTTAACTTTTTCCATTTTTGGATGAAAATTTGGTTGAAGATTCAACTGTTTAGTTAAAAATTCGTCTATTTTGGTTAAAACTTTTAATATTCTGTTGAAAAGTCAATTAAATTGATGACAATTCAACAATTTTCTTAAAAAGTTATCTTGTTGAAAAGCCAACTGAATGGAACTGATGAAATGCAAATTCATTTTTTTTTTTGAAAATGCAACTACATTATTAAAAATTCATTTTTATTGTTTCAAGATTTATCTCTTTGGTTGAAAATTCGTTTTATTCCGCTGCAAATTAATTTTTTGAACTGAAAATTCAACAATGTATTTGATTAAAAATTCCTTAATTTATTTGAATAAATAAATAGTCTTTTTGGTAGAAAATTAATCTTCTTGTGAAAGAATTATTTTTTTCCTGGTTGAATACAACTGGTTTTAATTAAAAATTA
>CAKNYM010049868.1:0-16739 GCA_932195095.1 Andricus curvator
TGGAAACCACCACTGTACATATATATATATATATATATATATATATAGTTAAAAGTTTGTCATAAGGACAACCGCAGGATTTCGCCGGGAGCGGGTGCTAATCTGAAAAATTGCACCCGCTCCCAGCGAAATCGCGGTAAAATTTCAGCTGTAACCACGTCTCACGACCGTGAGATAGGTGGTTACAGTCTGCGACGAACTCAATACGATGGTCCGGCAAAAGTCTCGTGCACCCTGAGGACACGGAGCGACCCAAGGACGACCGCCTTCTGCATTTTCCCCGCAAGTGTCTCAGCATTTTTTTTGACACGCAGGGATGCTTTTCAGGCTATTAACCAGTGAAACCTTGGCACTTCCAAGAGCGCCGATGATCAAGACGATTAGCTTAACAGAATATTCCGGGTATAACCGTCGCAACTCCCTTATAAGGTCTTTATACCTCTCTTTCTTTTCTTTCTCCTTGGCTGTGACGTTTTTGTCAGCTGGTGCCGAAAATTCGATAACGAACATGGTTCGTTTCTCGAAGTCAAGGAGAACTATGTCAGGCCTCGAGTGCGCAACAGAACAATTGTCGAGAATATGAAGTTCCAGTATATGCGGCACTTCTCATTTTCGACAATTGACTCTATTTCTCTAGGAGCGTTTAGCGGAGAGGTATTTGGGCTAATGCCATAAGAGTGACAGAGATGGTAATAAAGCACTCTTAGTGCCGCTTTTTGCCTTTGGATGTAGGTCGTTCCCGCATGAGTTGGACAACTAGATAGTATGTGTCCTAGATGCTCGGGGTGTGCATGACACGCTCTGCAACTATCATCGGGAATGTCTTGGCTCAAAATGTGGCGACGGTATGCTAGAGTGGAAATGACACCGTCTTGACATGCCAAAATGAAGCCCTCCGTGCCCGACTTCAATCCGGGTGATCTAAGGAAAGCAAACGTTAGCTCAAACGACATCGACTGATCTTCCACATTTCTGTGGAAGATGCCGTGCATCCTCTTGTCGAGGAGCTGTTCGTGGAAGTCTTTCTCCTGTGCTTTCTTAATCCGGGCCTTCAGGAGTGAGTATTCAAGATGGATAAGATTTGATGCATTTTGCATCGGAGAGTATCCTTTATAGATGTCGCGTCCTGAATGCGGCTCTGTGGCACGCCCAGGTATGTATAGGTCTCTCCAGCGCAAAGGTGTCGTATAGCGCTTCTGTCAACGAGCTCAGGATCTTCGGGGATGCCATTAAGTTTTCCTTTCTTCAAATTAACCTTGGCGCATTTCTCTAACCCGAATTCCATTCCAATCTCTTGAGTGTACTCTTTGACAATTTTCAGAGCTAGATGTAGTTTCTCTTGATTCCTAGCATAGATCTTAAGATCGTCCATGTAAAATACATGAGTGACCTTATGCTTTCGGTTTCCAGGTTTTCCGCAGAGATACCCTTCGGAATGGCGAAGTGCGAGAGATAGTGGCAATAATGTGAGGCAAAAGAGGAGAGGGCTCATGGTGTCGCCCTGAAATACACCTCTCTGAAAGGTGATACTGTTAGTGATCACACGATGTTTTCCAGATGAGATAGTAAATCTGGTTTTCCAAAGCGGCATTAATGTCTCTATGCACCTCACGATGTGTGGATGAACCTTTAGGCTTTCCAACAGACAGATGATAAGTCTATGGGAGGTTGAATCGAAAGCTTTCCGGTAATCAATCCAGGCCATCGATAGAAATCGCTGATAGTATGCTGCGTCTTTACAGACACATCTATCGATGAGCAAGTTCTCCCGACGTCCCGCTACGCCTTTCTTTGAGCCACGTTGTTCATACATCTCTCGCCATACAGGTCCAATTGTCCGAACAATCCTATCATTTAGGATAGCTGTGAAGATCTTATACAGTGTGTTCAGACAAGTTATTGGCCTGTAATTCTTAGGGTCAGCTAAGTTGCCCGTCTTCGGCAGGAGCACTGTGCGCCCTTCCACCAACCACCCCGGAATAGGCTCTTCCGACTTTAGATATGAGGTAAAAATTCGGGCCAGATGCTGGTGGGTTGAAGGAAACTTCTTCCACCAGAAGGTCTTGATGCCATCTGGTCCCGGAGCGGAATAGTTCTTCATGCCTCTTAATACGTTTTTCACCTCCTCGGTAGTGATAGGTGGGTATTCCTCCTCAGCTGTGATGAGGGCATTGTACAGCTCCTTGAAGCTGTTTATGTTCTTTGAGCCTTCTTTAAGTGGATGTTGGACTTCGTAGACTTCTCTCCAAAATGCTTCGACCTCCTCTGGTTTGGGCGGATGGTCGACAGTAACTGGAGGGTCTTGGAAGAGTCGAGATGGGTCAGACGAAAACTGTTGATTTTCTCTGACCCACCTCTCTCTCCGCTCTAGACTTCTCCTAGCGTCAGATAGTACTCGTATTCTGTCAACAATATGCTGCCTGATGGTCAGTAGCTTTGACTTGTTGATTGTGTGATGACGGATCCGCAGTTCGCGCGTGAACTGTCGAACCTTGGCAGTGAAATATATATATATATATATATGTATATATATATCTCTGAAATTAGTTCATAAATCTATGTAAAACGTTCATTTTAATACTTAAATATTTGCTGCATGAATAAAAAATCAATACTTTACACTTTAATACTCAACATTTATTTTTCGTTGTATATTAGCATTCTTGTATCTTCCCGTGTAGAAATTTCGTCGTATTCCTGACCGTGCAAAGGCATGGTGTACACCCTCTGTATCCTGGCGATACCAGGCCCTAGCTTGATGATCAAGTCTATGTGAAGCTCAAATGAAGTGCCAGATCTGGTCAGGGCCTGCCTTGATTTCCAGGCTAGATTGCCAAGCCTGACCCAGACTTGACCCTAGATTATTGTCGATTCCATGTCATTTTATTCTTAAATAGGTTTTCCTTTGCTTTATTAAAAATTCATCAAATCTAAAGCATTTTTGTCTTTTTGTGAAAAACAAGGTGCATGAAACATGATTTGATATTCACAAACACTGCACTTTCATTATATATTATTTGAGCACGAGAGGTTGAGGACTCGATGTCATTGCACTCAGTTTTAAAAACTCATACTCGAGAATAAACGAGAAACCGATATAAATGCGCATAACACGTACCGTTACTCTTCTTTCCGTATCAATATGACGACATTTTGAGCAAGTTGTCAGTTGAAACGTTTCGTTGCAAAAACTCACTGATCGCCGAGTATAAAGCACCAAAGCATCTTAAATTGGTATATCTAAAAGAAAAACTTACAACACTATCCACCATATTCTTTTTATGCACTTTATTCTCTAAATTGTATTTTCTTTTGACGCTCAGTGTTAGCTGTCTCTGCGTTTTTGGCGCGTGAGCGTGGACCCTTGGCGATCCGTTTGAGGTAATTATCCCGTTGCGAGTCGAATTATCTGGAGCGAATGATCCATTCATTGTTATGATATTAAGGCTGGTTACAAAAACTGAAATAATGAAAGCATGGCCTAATTAAATTTTAATTAGCTGAACTGACTTATTCATATAATAATAATAAATTGAAAGAAGATTCATGAAAATCGGTTATTATTTGCATTAATACTGGGAATGGTTGAGTGCATACAAGAGTATAGCTGTAATAAAAAGTTAACACCTACTCCCTAAATCTGAATTACTAAGTTTCTTGTGAGGAAGTTTTTTCGCCGAAAAAAATGCAATATCTTTTTGCATTTAACTCGCCAGATCTTTGCCAAGAATTAATATTTTTTCTTGAAAATTTTATGTAACATTCTGAAACATATTATACGACTCTTGGAGTGTTCACGAAGTTTAAAAAACATTTCAAGATCGTACAATGAATTGAAAAAAATATTTTTTCGAAATTTTGGGTGCATATATACAAACGAAAAAGTTGTATTAAGAAGTTTCGAATTTTCACAACTCTCAGTGAGAAAAATGTTTCTTAGGGATCAAAGAAGTTTTTCCAGAAAGTTTTTGGTCTTAAGTCATCAGGAGAAAAAAGTGAGAGCGATGTGAAAATTATGTACGACGCGCTGCGCTCGACTCGGATCGCAAAAACATAGTGCAGCGGCTTGGCGTACCTATAACTGTAACATTTAACTAGAGATATTCCTGATTTTAATTGCTTATTTTAATTTTTGCAATCAGAGTATTTATCCTTGACATGCAAGAAATATTGAAACACATTGTTTTATTGATTAATAAACTCAAGTAATTGTCAGAAGTATAGGAATATAGCAAGTATATAAATCTCGTCCGACACGAGAGTAAATAAATGGATCGTTTTTCTCGTACGGACAAAGAAGTTTGAAAGAGTTGTTTATCAACAAACTGTTTTTCTGAGAACTTTTCGAGAGTCTGTATTTTGCAAGTGGCTAAAAAGCATTCTTAAATCTGCCTTGCATGTCAAAGATTCAATTTTTCAATGGAAAAATCAAAATAAGGAGTGAATATCAACATATCTGTAGTGAATTATATGGCGCCACGCTATGTTTTCGCGATCTGAGTCGACCGCAGCACGCCGTACATAATTTTCACAACGTCCTCGCTTTTTTCTCCTAATGACTAAAGATCTAAAACTTGTTGGAAAAACTTTTTTGATCCCTAAGGAACATTTTTCTCACTGGAAGTTGTCAAAATTCGAAACTTCCTCACACAACTTTTTCGTTTGTTTATATGCATCCAAGATTTTAAATAAATATTTTTTTTTAATTCACTACACGGCCTTGAAATGTTTTTAAAAATTGGTAAACTGTCCAACACTCGTAGAATATGCTGAAGAATGTTACATACAATTTTCAAGAAGAAATATCAATTCCCGGCAAAGATCTGGCGAGTTGAACGCAAAAAAGTATGGACTGTAAAAACTCAAATTTGAACAATTTTCAAAATTTGCTCCGCGGAACATACTTCTCCGCGTGTTCGAGCGCTAAGGTGGTTATTGCGCCCGGCCCTTCAATTCCTTAAGTAAGCATTTGTACTAACTTTACTTAAAAACTACTAATTCACTTGGAAAGACTTATAAATTCGAATAATAAGCCTTACTCAATGAATTAGTAGTCTTCCACTAATGATTGTGAGAAATGCTTACTGAAGCAATTACTAAACGACTTCGCAATATTTCAGTAGTAAGAAACTATGCTTATTCAGATGTAGTGCATATGTTTATTCGTCGGTCGATAACAATTATCATTATCACCTGGTACACTTGAATGTATTCAAATCAAAGAAAAAAAGAGGTTCAAATATGATTAGCAAATATTTTATTCAGATATGAACGCAAAAAAATTTATAGTTCAAACAGAAAAATAGTGAACAATCAAATAAGTAAAGAAATGTATAGTTCAAAAAAATCATTTTTGTTTCTAAAGGAAGAAGCTGTATCCCCAACTCATAGATTTTCATATCTTTGAATTAACTGTATATCACTTCGCAACTTTATAGGTTTGAATTCAAGTTTTCGAAAAATATAAACGTTCAAATTAAAAATCAAGTTCTGCTATTAATTCCACTTATTTTTATTTTTATTAGACCGATTTTGTCACCTTCGGGAAAATTATTAATCGGGTAAAATTGAAAATTTTTCCCAGTTAATAATTTGCAACATTTCAAAATAATAATACCTTTTTCAAGGTATTGATAATTTTATGGGCCGACTGTCTCCTCTATTTAATTTCAGAGTTTTTCTATTTGTTGCTGATTTACCCCGCAATTGTTTTTGGAGAAGGGTGTTGTTTTTGATAAAACAATAAAATAACAGGTTGTGTACTAGGATAATTTTCAAGGTATAAACAATTTGGTATATATTATCACAATAAAATATTTTGTATTACAGAAATGGATCAGATATAGAAATATACGTTGTGTGTGTATCTGTATGAAAACACTTTACTTTATCGTACTCAAATGTGCCGTGGATTTGGATGGTCTCGTGGTTCTTGAACACGACACCTTTTCTTCTTTAGTAATTTGAGATTTAAAGTTGATTAAATTTACTCTCTTTCAGAGAGGTTGAATGAATTTACTCTCGTTCTTCGGGTCAGCTAAGTTGCCCATCTTTTGAAGACGTATTGTACGCATTTTCACCAAAAACTCCAGAATAAGCTCTTCCGACTTTAGATATGAGCTGATAATGCTAGCCAGATGCTGATGGGTTGAAGGAAACTTTTTCCACCAGAAGGTCTTAATAGCATCTGGTCCCGGAGCAGAATAGTTCTTCATGCCTCATAATGCTTCTTTCACCTCCTAGGTAGTGACAGGTGGGATTCTTCCTCAGGTGTTATGAAGGCATTGCACAGTTCCTAGAAGCTATGAATGCTCTTTGAACCTCCTTTGAGTGGATGCTGGACTTCGTAGACTTCTCTCCAAAATGCTTCGACCTGCTCTGGTTTGGGCGGATGGTCGACAGTAACTGGAGGATCTTGGAAGAGTCAGGACGGGACAGAGACAAATCCCTGCTTTCTCTGACCCACCTCTCCCTCCACTCTAGACTTCTCCGAGCGTAAGATAGTATCCGTATTCTGTCAACAATATGCTGCCTGATGGTCAGCACCTTTGACTTGTTCAGTGTGTGATAACAGATCTGCAGTTCGCGCGCGAACTGTCGAACCTTAGCGGTGAAATTCCTGCCAGATGTTATGTAGTCAATCCTACACTGAATGCAGGACCCGTATTGTCTTGCCCAGCCTATCTTTGTGGTGAGTTGATACATTATTTTTTTGGTCTCATGATCAACCCTTGGTTTTGTTTTACGGTTTTCTTACGAACAAGCTCTCGCTGCATTATATACACCACCATTGATAGACCAGAGGTCGGATTCTTCGGAAAAATCTCCACGAAGCTCGTCATCCAGTTCAGGCAGATCTTTGGCCTTGAGAGAAACATGGATGTTGATGTTACACCGAGTTCGAAAATATCGCTCTTTCTCTATTGGAGGCCTGCCCACGGTGCCATGTAACCTTCTCGTTCAGAGCCCATACTGGTATCGTAGCACTCTAGCAAGTTGTCATTGAGTCGATCCGTTCACCCAAGAGTATTGAGATTCCGCCAGTCCATCGCATTAACTCCGTCTTGATTGGCTCCCTCAATTCTCGGATAGTCGGCATTGTTGTCCGACCCATTGTCGGGAGCCCTACGCTTTCGATTTTTTTGAACTGCACGTACTACAACTATGTTTGGTATATATATATATATATATATATATATATATATATATATATATATAATGAACCAATCAGAATCGAGCTTTAGCAACCACTTCTTTGTCTCATAACTGTTAAGAGAGTGTGCGTGCTGGCAGTTCACTTCAGCTCCCGCCAAAATGTCACATCGTTGATCTTTGATTGTTTCTACAAGACGCAAAATTCAAGCCTTTAAATTTTTTTAAATTCTTAGTTGTTCTTGCAAACGTTTATTACCGTCCTTAAAATAACATAACATTTGCTCAACCTAAAAAAGATGAATTTCAATTTAATACAGAACTTTCCTGACATTTCATGTAAGAAAACCAACAAAGATGTTTAAAATTCAGAAGACCAAGCGAACTTTTGTTCTTCAAAATTAATCTACAAGTCTAAGATGAGAAAAAAAAATTTCAAACCTCAAAAAGAAATTCTCTGTGATTCGTCGCAGAAATTTTGTTACATTTTTGTTATAAAACCAACCTAGTAACTTGAAACTCGGAGAAACAAACTTTTGTGATTGAAAATTAATTAACAAGTCTACGATAAATAATTCTTTGCGATTAATTACAAAATTTTTTGTTACATTTATTGTAACAAATTAAAAATAAATTAAAAATGGGAAATCCAAACAAACTTTTGATCTTTAAAATTAACCAACAAGTCTAAGATCAGAAAACACATTTTTAACGCCAAAAGTAATTCTTTTTCATGCGATGCAAATTTTGTGTTACTTTTATTGCTACAAAAACAATAAATAAATCTAAAGCTGGGGAAACGAAACGAACTTTTGTTCTTTAAACTTAACTAACAACTCTAAAATAAGAGACACATTTTGTACCAAACGAAAGTAATTTTTTGAGATTCATTGCAAAATTTTTATTACATTTATTGTAGCAAAACCAACAAAAAATTGTAACCGGGAAAACCAAACAAACTTTTGTTCAAGAAAATAAATAAACAAGTCCAAGATAAGAAAACTCATTTTCAAATACTCAAAAGTAATTCTCCGCAACTCTCTACACAATTTTTGTTACATTTAATGTAACAAAATTAAACAAAGAATTTAAAGCTCGGGAAACGAAACGAGCTTCTCTTTTTTTTAAATAACCGACTAGTTTAAAATTCGAAAACACATTTTGAACCTCCAAAAGTAATTCTTTGCGATTCATTGCAAAAATTGTGCTACATTAATTGTAATAAAGTTAAAAATAGTTGAAGATGGGAAATCCAAAAACTTTTCTTCTTTAAAACTAACCAACAAAAGTCTAAGATAAAAGAACACATTTTTAAACCCCAAAAGTAATTCTTTGCAATTCGTTGCAAATTTTTGATAAATTTATTATTACAAAAACCAAATTGTAAGAAAACCAACAAAAAATTGAATCTGAGGAAACCAAACAAACTTTCGTTTTTCAATCAATCAATTTAATAATAAGAAAACTCATTTGAAAGCCGCAAAAATACTTCTATCTAACTTATTACACAATTTTTCTTACATATAGTGTAATAATAACAAAACTAAAGAAAATTTAAAGCTCGGGAAACAAAACAAACTTTTGTGCTTCAAAAATAATCAACAAGCTTACAATGAAAAAACAGATTTGGAATCGCTAAGAATTACTTTTGAGGGTTCCAAATATGTTTTTTCATTGTAAGCTTGTTGATTATTTTCAAAGGAGAAAAGTTCGTTTGGATTTGCCATGATTAATTATTTTTAACTTTGTTCCAATTAAGGTAACAGAATTTACGAAAAGAATCTCAAAGAATTATTTTTAGGGTTTCAAAATGTACTTTTTTATTTCCAACTGGTTGGTTATTTTTAAAGAACTAAAGATCGTTTCGTTTCCCGAGATTTAAATTTTTTTTGGTTTCGTTCAATTAAATGTAACAAAAATTTTACAATGAATCCAAAAAATTACTTTTGAGGGAACAAAATGTGTCTTCTAATTCCACCGTTGTTGGTTAAGTTTAAAGAGCATAACTTCGTTTGGATTTCCCAACTTTAATAATTATTAACTTTGTTATAATTAATGTAACAGAATTTATGAAAAAAATCGCTAAGAATTACTTTCGGGGTTTCCAAATCTGTTTTTCATTGTAAGCTTGTTGATTATTTTTAAAGCACAAAAGTTCGCTTCGTTTCCCGAGCTTTACATTTTTTTTAGTTTCGTTATTATTACACTAAATGTAACAAAAATTGTGCAATACGTTCGAGGGAAGTACTTTTGCGGCTTTTCAATGAGTTTTCTTATTATTAAATTGATGATTTATTTTCAAAAACGAAAGTTTGGTTTCCTCAGATTCAATTTTTTGTTGGTTTTCTTACAATTTTGTTTTTGTAATAATAAATGTATCAAAAATTTGCAACGAATTGCAAAGAATTACTTTTGGGGTTAAAAAATGTGTTCTTTTATCTTAGACTTTTGTTGGTTAGTTTTAAAGAAGAAAAGTTTGTTTGGATTTCCCATCTTCAACTATTTTTAACTTTATTACAATTAATGTAGCAGAATTTTTGCAATGAATCGCAAAGAATTACTTTTGGAGTTTCAAAATGTGTTTTCGAATTTTAAACTAGTTGGTTATTTTTAACAAACAAAAGTTCGTTTCGTTTCCCGAGCTTTCAATTCTTTGTTTAATTTTGTTACATTAAATGTAACAAAAATTGTGTAGAGAGTTGCGGAGAATTACTTTCGAGGATTTGAAAATGAGTTTTCTTATCTTGAACTTGTTTATTTATTTTCTGGAACAAAAGTTTGTTTGGTTTTCCCGGTTTCAATTTTTTGTTCGTTTTGTTACAGTGAATGTAACAAAAATTTTGCAATAAATCTCAAAGAATTGCTTTCATTTGGTACAAAATGTGTCTCTTATTTTATAGTTGTTAGTTAAGTTTAAAGAAGAAAAGTTCGTTTCGTTTCCCCAGCTTTAGACTTATTTATTGTTTTTGTAGCAATAAATGTAACAAAAAATTTGCATCGTTAAAAATGTGTTTTCTTATCTTAGACTTGTTGGATAATTTTAAAGATCAAAAGTTTGTTTGGATTACCCATTTTCAATTTTTTTTTAATTTGTCACAATGAAAGTAACCAAAAATTTTGTAATGAATCGCAAAGAATTATTTATCGTAGACTTGTTAATTAATTTTCAATCACAAAAGTTTGTTTTGTTTCTCCGAGTATCAAGTTACTAGGTTGGTTTTAGAACAAAAATGTAACAAAATTTCTGCGACGAATCACAGAGAATTTCTTTTTGGGGTTTGAAATTTTTTTTCTCATCTTAGACTTGTAGATTAATTTTGAAGAACAAAAGTTCGTTTGGTCTTCTGAATTTTAAACATCTTTGTTGGTTTTCTTACATGAAATGTCAGGAAAGTTCTGTATTAAATTGAAATTCATCTTTTTTAGGTTGAGCAAATGTTATGTTATTTTAAGGACGGTAATAAACGTTTGCAAGAACAACTAAAAATTTAAAAAATTTAAAGGCTTGAATTTCGCGTCTTGTAGAAACAATCAAAGATCAACGATGTGACATTTTTGCGGGAGCTGAAGTGAACGACCAGCACGCACACTATCTTAACACTTATGAGACAAACAAGTGGTTGCTAAAGCTCGATTCTGATTGGTTCATTATGCCCAACTTTGAAGCTTTACTGTGCCCAAACTAAGGTCCAGATCAGATTTTGCCAGAGGACTTTTCTATTTCTTTTTTTGTCCTCTATCACCCAGTATCGTAATCTGTGTGTGTGTGTGTGTGTGTGTGCATTTGCGTGTGTGTAAGTTACAGTAATAAATGTAGATGTCGAGTGTAACGCGGTAACAGCTTTTACGTGTGTATGTGATGAATGTTGTCCTATCAGTTTGAGCGTCATGAATAACCGAACGGAGGCAGAAAGGGATCGGGTTCCCTTTTATATTTATTCCGGTTCCTGAAATTACAGATAAAGAACTTTTGAGAGTTACGGGTAATTACTCGACAGTCATCGGTTTTACAATTATCCGCGCCCTAAATCTTCCCCTCTATGGTCGGTACGGTAATTGTGGAAAGAGAGGTTGAGGTAGGAAATGATACGGTACGGTCGGTATGTCGGTGATGTACCGGTAAGTCTATGGCAAAATGGTAATCATAGGTGCGCCTATAGATTAGCATTTATGTCGGCCAAATTGGCATCCACAGGTGCGCCTGTTAGGTGCGAATTTATTCCTCCCTTCTCTAGTACTTCCAAACGGAATTTTGCTAAATGTCGGTAAAGTCGAAAACGTTGATAAATGGTAACTACAGGTGCTCCTGTCAGTTAACCTTTATGTTTGGATTTTTGTAACGACAAGTGCGCCTGTTCGTTACAGAAATCGTACACGTATTTGTAAGGTCGGTAATGTCGGTAACGTCGGTAATGCGCGAAATGGCAACCACGGGTGCGCCCGTTGATTGATATTTCTACGGCCTTCGGAATTGACAATCACAAGTGCTCCTGTCGATTGGCAATTCTCATCTCCGAGACTAACTTAAGAATGGCAAGTATAGGTGCTCCTACTCCTTGCGATTCTTGCCGGTACTCCCACTACCATAGGTGCGCCAATTGATAGGGAGAGCGCGAGAGTCTTCCCTGGGCACCAGCTCCCCGATATGCACGGTTCGCCGTGTCCAGCTGGACTGCCCGTTCTTCGCGTCGTGCACCCATTTAAACGGTCAGTCACCGTGATAGCAGTCAGTTCGCTAGAGGTGGGGATGCTAGGTTTAGGTGACGGGAGCACGGTTGACGTGTGCGTTGATAACGCACAGGTGTGTAACCTCTCGTTACACATATATATATATATATATATATATATATATATATATATATATATACTTCATATAGCTTCTGATTCAACCTCCCATAGACTTATCATCTGTCTGTTGGAAAGCTTAAATGTTCTTCCACACATCTTGAGGTGCATAGAGAGATTAATGCCGCTTTGGAAAACCAGATTTACTATCTCATCTGAAAAACATCGTGTGATCACCAAATATCACTTTTCAGAGAGTTGTGTTTCAGGGCGACGCCATGAGCCCTCTCTTCCTATGCCTCACATTATTGCCACTATCTCTTGCACTTAGCCATTCCGAAGGGTACCTCTGCGGCGAACCTGGAAATCGAAAGCATAAGGTGACACATATATTTTACATGGATGATCTTAAAATCTTTGCTAAAAATAAAGAGAAACTACATCTAGCTCTAGACACTGTCAAAAAGTACATTCGAGAGATTGGAATGGAGTTCTGGTTAGAGAAATGCGCCGAGGTTCATTTGAAGAAAGGAAAACTTAATGGCATCCCCGAAGACCCTGAGTTCGACGACAGAGGCGCTACACGACACCTTGGCTATGGAGAGACCTACACATACTTGGGCGTGCCACAGAGTAGCATGCAGGACGTGACATCTATAAAGGATACTCTCCGCTGCAGATAAAAACGTCTCATCCGACGGATATGGTCTTCCGAACTGTCGGCGAGGAACAAAGTATCTGCGACGATTATGCTGGCCGTCCCAGTAGTACTCTATTCATTTCGAGTGTTTCCATGGACGAAGGATGAGCTCAGATCCCTCGATATCGGGTCCCGAAAGGTTATGCACATGAACAAAAGCATGAACCTCCAGTCTTCTGTTCCGCGACTTTACATCTCATGCCGTCAAGGTGGTCGCGGAATACTAAATCTTGAATGTCTTCACAACAGGATTATTCTGGGTACAGCACATATAGTTGCATATGGACAAGAACCTCTTCTTAAAATGGTCAGGAAACACGAAGAAGTGCGCAAAGGGGCGATTATGTACAAAGCAGCGAAGGAGGTTGCTGAAACACTCAGCCTTGACTTCAATATTAGGGTTGAGCAAAATGCTTCAAATCTTATCCATCTTGAATACTCACTCCTGATGGCCCGGATTAAGAAAGCACAGGAGAAAAACTTCCACGAACAGCTCCTCGACAAGAGGATGCACGGCATCTTCCACAGAAATGTGGAAGATCAGTCGATGTCGTTTGAGCTAACGTTTGCTTTCCTTAGATCACCCGGATTGAAGTCGGGCACGGAGGGCTTCATTTTGACATGTCAAGACGGTCTCAGTTCCACTCTAGCATACCGTCGCCACATTTTGAGCCAAGACATTCCCGATGATAGCTGCAGAGCGTGCCATGCACACCCCGAGCATCTAGGACACATACTATGTAGTTGTCCAACTCATGCGGGAATGACCTACATCCAAAGGCACAATGCGGCACTAAGAGTGCTTTATTACCATCTCTGTCACTCTTACGGCATTAGCCAAAATACAGCTCCGCTAAACGCTACTAGGGTAATAGAGTCAATTGTCGAAAATGAGAAGTGCCGCATATACTGAAACTTCGTATTCTTGACAACCGTTTCTTATGCGCACTCGAGGCCTGACATAGTTCTCCTTGACTTCGAGAAACAAACCATGTTCGCTATCGAATTTTCGGCACCAGCTGACAAAAACGTTATAGCGAAGTAGAAAGAAAGAGAGGTATAAAGACCTAATAAGGGAGTTGCGACGGATATACCCACAATATTCGTTTAAGCTAATCGTCTTGATCATCGGCGCTCTTGGAGGTGCCAAGGTGTCATTGTTTAATAGCCTGAAAAGCATCCCTGCATGTCAACAAAATGCTGAGAGACTTGCGGGGAAAATGCACAAGGCGGTCGTCCTTGGGTCGCTCTGTGTCCTCAGAGTGCATTTCTTTTTTTCCGTATCATCGCATTGAATTCGTCGCAGACTGTAACCTCCTATCTCACGGTCGTGAGACGTGGTTACAGCTGAAATTTTACCGCGATTTCGCTGGGAGCGGGTGCAATTTTTCAGATTAGCACCCGGTGCCGGCGAAATCCGGCAGTTGTCCTTATGACAAACTTTTAAATATATATATACATATGGGTGTTCTTCGCAGGAACTCTGAGCAAAGAGACATTAACAATAGGGTTTTAGGTCTTCAACTTGGAACGTACTAAAAGAGATCGTCCGTTATCTTTCGCCAGCTCGTACACTAGGGGACAACGTGCCTTGATTATTCGAAGCGGGTCATGGAAGCTCACCTACCTCGTTGCGGAAACCTATACGCGATTTATTGTAGTGACGCGTTTGCTTAACGTGTGACTTTTCTAGGTGAATAGTCACTTAGTCTTGCAAATCGCAAAGCCGCTTCATTCGTTCGATCCATTTTTTCCCATCGGACTCCAGAACATTGACTGGACCTTCTTTATTTGGTAGGAGGGGTTAGTTAAGTGGTAAATTCTGTAAAACCTAGTGACTTCCCCCATAACTTTGTTCACGAATTCAGTTCCATTATATGTATGGATAACCTCCGCTCGTAGTGCTTTGCATTCTGTCCATTTGCAGAAATAATCGCGATAGATCACGAAGTAAGAATTTCAGGCATTACAGCGAGTATAAGGGCCCATCTAATCTGCGGTGAATACTGACCACGGTCGGTCAACCACTACTTTCTAATTATCCCAGGGGGAGCCTGCTGTTGTGCTTTCGTGTTTTGGCAGGTATCATACTTAGGCACGTAGTTGACGGTATCACGGAATATGCTATTGAGCTAGCCTAACTATGAGATTGTGGAGGCTTTGAAGCCAGAGTCACACATGATTATCTCGCGTGAAATCTTTAAGATGTCTGATCATGAACTGTCACATAACATGCATCCCTTCTTTGAGGAGACACTAACATTAGTTTATAATAGAGTGCATATATATTAATTTAAGTCTATGTGTTTTTAAAAGGCTGCGTGGTCTTTTTCTTGGATATGATTCTCTTCGTAAAAGAGGAAACGTCTTCAGAAATGTAATACTTTTACATCTACCTATTTACTTTTGTTTGAGTGAAGTATTATCTTTCGTTCTTCACAAAAGAATACTAAGCATTATCCTAATATTTAGAATATGTCATAAAATGGTCTAGAAATTGTCAGCTGTGTCGGTATCATCATAACATAACAAAAAACATGCATCGGCAGGAAATATGAGTCTAAGGAGTCAAACCCCTTAACATAACATCTTATATAAAATTTGCAAACAATTGTTTATTGAAACATAATCTCTCTTATTATATTGTAGGAGTGGAAGATCTTACATTTTTTGTATTTCTCATTGGTGATTAATATTCTTGGAACGGGTATAACATTTCTCCCTCTTCTTAATTATAAATCTCCTACCCTTGAAAAAATAAACTTCTGATTGGTGAACCGGTTTCTCTTATAGTTCAAGTTTGTATCTGATTTAATCATGGACTCATTCGCTCAAATTCAGGGCAGTTACAATCTTTGATCGAATTACATTCTTCAGTGCAAAAAAAGATCGCTCTTAACTTTTGTGCAAAATTCCATCTCTTAACGCAATGGCTGTCATATATTCTAGTATCCACGGATTGAATCCATCTTTTTCGAAATTGGCGATACTTGGATTAGAGCCACAACCACTTACAGAAAATGAAAACGGAATTTGTGAGCTGAATATGAAGAACTTTTTGCGACCTATTATAAAAATTACCAATAAAGTCTTCCAAGGACATGTTTTTGATGTTCAAACTTGGGAAAGTTTTAAAGAAAAATTCCTTAACATCGAAAAATATTTTTGGAACTTCTCACTACCTGGATCAGTGGAGAACATTATTTTTGGATCTTACACTTTACAATTTACCATGTCTCATGGTGCAAAAGCTATTTGCTTTGACACTTAAAGTGATTGGAAACCAAAACAAAAAGAAGAAGAAGCTGGTTCCTCTTCTAAGCGTATAAAGATTTATAAGCCTGTTATTGCAATGCATATGTCTACTTTTATTTAATTACAATCACGTCGTCACTGTATTGATGAACGTTTTCGGCAGTTAGAAATAATTTTACCAGCGCCAATGCTACCGTACAATCGGTCCTGAATATTTTGACAAATAAATTTTTGCAACAATGGAATCCACGGGATATGACTGTGGAAGCTCTTTTACGAACCATAAGGGAGACGGACTTCGATGAAATCCTGGATAGTGTGAAAATAGATCTAAACCGTGAAAATTACAAGGACTTCGCGGAAATACACAGCCAACTTTTTGTGCACGAACTCCTTACTCTATGCTCACCTTCGATTCTAACGATTATTCGTCATGAATTGTATTTACAATCTAAAAAAAAGATACACCGATAGTTGAGTAAGTTTTTTCGAATTTCAATTATTGAAAAAATATTTATATTCTTCGTGAGTAAAAGATAAATTTTCTGACATACAGTCATCTCAAATGTTATGTTCTCTCTACTTTATGTGTGTGTGCGTTTGTGCAATCACAGTCGACAAAATGTATTTGTGTCCAGCGACTTCTTCCACGTTACAACTCGCTCTTTTATTGTAAGATCCAAAATAATTAGTGACGCATCATTACGTTATCTCATTACTGTATAAGGTAATAAATGTCATAATCCAGGTCAAGGGCACATAAATATGATTATATAATTATGAAGAGATCAGCTGACACCCCCTCCTGTTCACCCTCTGACAAGAATGTCTACTCTATCCCCACTCT
>CAKNYM010049868.1:23256-66317 GCA_932195095.1 Andricus curvator
GATGATGATGATGATGATGATGATGATGATGATGATGATGTATATAAGCAACCAGTGATGTCTTTTGCCACTCAATGTTATCACAATTCGAAAATTACCGTATCAGCATCAGCACTAAATGAATCACTTTCGGAAAATAACTGGATGGTTGGAGGAAATCACATGAGAAAGCCAGTAATCTTTACCGGCTTAGAAGATAGAAAAATAGTAGAAGAAACATTAAAGAGCTTAAGAATTAAAGAAATTAGGAAAATAGAAGGAGGATTTGAAGAATTATCGTCTGACCTGTCACATATCGGACCAAACAATTTCTCTGCTCCTTCACCATCAAATTTCACAAGAAGTGCATTCGAAAAAAGAAACCAGGGTAACGAAATATTTGGTTTCGTACCCGAGAGGATTAATAGGTTTACTAGTGATTATAAAATCTGTACAGAAGCTGGAATAAAATGCGATCTTCAGTTTTCAACAAAATTAGCTTCTGCGAATGTAAATAAAGCCGTTCAGTCTGATAAAAGGAAGTTTATTAGTTTGAAAAAGTTGCTGAAGGGTGAAAACCATAATAGCTCGGAATATATTTTTGTTCAGCCTTTGATAAAATCCATATCATGCGAAGAGTTATACACGTATAAAGCAAATTCGTCATTTTTCGAGAAGATGAGAAATCGAAATACTGAAATTTCGAAACCAGGTTTAAAAAACTATGGGCATCTCAGAGATTCATATTTGGAAAATTCAGGAGACAGTTCTTCTAATTTTAATGATTTCCGTCCTGAATTTGAGACAAACAATTCTCTAACTCACAATTCTAATGAGAGATGTCAGTCATTAGTTCAAAACCCCATATACTCGATTAGTCCAACAGAACAGTCCATTCAGCTTACAGAAACAGGGGATACTCTCCAAGCACGTTCCACGCTAAATCCAGATTTTGTGCAGCAAGAAATATTTCCATGCCAGCACAATGTTCATCAGATCGAAAAATATCATAAATATCAAGTTAAACCTTTTAAAGGTCCTAAACCACACACTTTACAAATTTCACGCATGATGCGAAACGATTTATATACTTTTCACCAATCACACTCAACTAATCCACTGATAATAAATGCAACACTTGAACGGAATATGTCATTTACATCAAGAGGTAAAATCAGCAGTCGTGCAGCACATGGAATTCAAATTTACAACGATTCTGTTGACAAAAAATTGGCTGCGCAAACAGAAACTCAAAATGAATGTCTTTATCAGCAAAGTTGTCAGAATAGAAAAGGTGCTAAGCCAAAAGATGCACCAATCATAAAAGAATACGCTTCTTTATATGATCGACAACGAAAAAAAAAGATTAAAAAAAATAAATTCTGTTCAACTTCTGAAAAAATGTGTACGTCACCAGCAGGTCGGGGAAGAAGGGAAAGGTTGAAAACGCAAGTCTCTTTGTCTTCTTTCCTCAAGACATTATCCCCAAATTCCATAGAAACAGGCCAAACATCACGAAACTGCACTTTTACGGCAAGCAATTCCGCAGTTCAAGAAGGTAAAAACGAGAGTGGGGCTTCATCTTCAGGTCTGAACCCCCGCAAGAAAGAGCAGACACGCCGAGTTTCACTTTATTTCAACTCAAAAAAAAGATTATCCTTGACATCAGTTACAAGTATACAAAGTATGAATATGGCAAATTCCAAAAATCGAAACATTCCTAGAAAAGACAGTGCGGACGGCAACATCAGGTATTCGGAAAGAGAAGGGAAGAGTTCCATCAGTAGCAGAGAAATCCGAAATAATAAGGGGCGAAAATCGAGTACTAATAGTGAGAGAGTTCCCTGGTGTGCTTGTTGGGGTAATGGGTGTGTTTGAAGCATTATTGTGGCATTCCATTTGGAAAACGATCAAAGGCTGTTTACACAGGCACGAAATTTAAATCCATTGAAATATTATATATTAAAGCATTCATCAAATTAAAATACAGTGATCCCCTAGTTTTTGTTCAATCTTGCTAATTTACAATTTTAAAAATACGCCAAATTTAAGAAAAAATTATTATACCTTTTCAAAATCCTTGCTAGGCGTGCTAGTAGTTCACATTTATTATTTTTTCTCTAAACTTTAGCACACTTCCACCTTTCTTACCGCCATATAATTTGCAATTAATTTTCATGCACGATATTGTTGATTTCGATAGTCACGATTATATCGTTTTCGCCTGCTATGCGTATGACACGAGGCATCAGTGGGTTAGAAAGCAATGGAACATGTCACGATTAATCATTTTCGCCTGCTATATGCGTGTGACATGAGGCATGAGTGCGTTAGAAAGTGATGGAACGTGTCATGATTTTTCGTTCGTCAGTTGAAGTCATTGATCCCAACGGAGCTGCCTTGATCTGCGCTTGCTTGGATTATAGTGATGTTCATTGGCTACAGTGCGCGTCTGTATTTGAATTTTAAATACGTACGCGAACTAGAGCCAATGAGTGTCATTCAGTCGAAGCATGCGCATGTCTTTCGGGATCACTGTTGGAAATAGTAATCGAATCGAATCGTAGTTCCAGTTCGATAATACGACAACGTGTTTCTTTGTATTTAGTAATGTGATCTGCGTGTTTGCATACAATATGAATGAATGTTGAAAGAAATGAAGATGGTGAGTAAGGAGAAGAGTATAGAGTCATGGCGTGATACTGTTACTGTGTTAAATAGAGACAGAGATAGAAAGAGATTGGATCTGAAGGAACTTTAAAGGACTGGGCATATTTTAGGGCATTTGAAAATAATCCAAGGCATTTGAAATGCCAAAATATTTCAAAGAGTTTGAAATATTTTAGAATATTTTAACAGATATCAAGGAATTTTTAACAGTTCTGAAAAGTTTAAAGTGATTTAAAAGAACTTGAAATATTTTAGGGAATTTTCCAGGTATTTGTTTCAACAATTTCGAAGGATTTTAACGGATTTGAAGAATTTTAGATAATTTCAAAATAATGCAAGGCATTTTTAAAAGATTTACATAATTTGAAGGAGTTTAAAAATATCAAGTTATTTTAAACAATTTCAACTGAAGATATATTTTAGGAAAATATTTCAGAGAATTTCATAAAATTTCAAGGATTTTTTTTTATTTCAATAATTCGAAGAAATTTTAAAGGATTGGGCAAATTGTAGTCTATTTCAAAAGATTCCAAGGCATTTTGAAGAGATGTCAATAATTTCAAGGAATTTTAAAAGATTTTGAAGGGCTTAAAATATTTAAGGGAATTTTGAAGGATTTCAAGGACTTTTGTATTTATTTCAATAATTTGAAGGAATTTGTACAGATGCGAAATAGTTTCGGGCATCTAAAAAGAATCCAAGGTATTTTCGAGAGATTTCAACAATTTGAAGGAATTTCGACAAAATTAGAGGGTTTGAAAACTCTTAGAGTTTTCTTTAAGATTCCAAGAATTTCCCATTTGATTTCAGTAATTTAACGAAATTCAGAGGATTTGAAATATTCTAGAGTAATTTAAAAGATTCCAAGGCACTTTCGAAAGCTTTTAAATTTTTTTTTATTAATTGAATGTTTATAGTCGCATCGACTGCCAGGGTCATTAGCGACTGTACTATAGGGTTAATTATAAACTGTAGGGTAACTGTAGGGTAGTATACCAAGGGACAGAAGCGAAGCTTTCTGAAAACACATCCAGCGTCGCTTCCTGCTTCGGGAATCGACCCCGCGCCATCGTGACTGCCAAGGCTGCAGTGTTGGAACATCAGACAAGCACGATACCATCTGAGCCACGATGACTCCCTAAGATTTTAAATGTTTTTAGTGATTTTTAAAGTTGTAAAGGTCTTGAAATATTTTGGGGAATTTCTAATGACTCTAATGAATTTTTTTTATTTGAATAATTTGAAGGAATTTCAATAGATTTGAAATATTTTATGCTGTTTTTAAAATTTTCATTTGATTTGAGAGGATCTTAAGAAGTATCGTCAGATTTAATAGAATTGCACGAGATTTCATTTCGAATTCACCATGAACTCTTATAAATTCTTTTGAATTCTACAGAATTTTTTGGATTTTTTTTTTAATTCACGTGAATTCTTCAAAATTCATTTAATTCTACTGAAGTCAATGTATTTTTTCATTACTCTTTAGTTTTTGTTTAATTCATCTGGAAGTCGGCACTTCATCAAATTCTTCTGAATTTCCTGGAATTTTTCTAAACTCATTTTAAACTTACTGAATTCAATGCATTTTTTCATATTTTTAATTTCTCTTAAATTTCACTAAATTCACTCCAATTTAACTGAAATCAAGGAAACGTTGGGGATTTTTTCAATCTTTTTAAATTTAAGTTGAATTGTTTCAAAGTCTTATGAAATCATCCTGAATTCGTTAAAATTTACCTGGAATTTTTATAAATTTCATCGAGTTCTTTGACATTCTTTTATATTCAAAAGGACATTAGTTACATCATTAATCCTCATTAGTCACTGTTAGTCACTTTTTGGGTTGGGAATTGATCACTTTTGCTCAATCCTTTTATTTAAATATGTGACTCTTTGAATTTTTTTCAAGCAAGCTAGGCTGTGGCAGCCTATAAATTGAAAATGTATAAATTCAAATTTGTTTTAATCCTACTATCAAATATTCTTGATGTAAATGAAGTTACAAGTTCAGAATTTTGGTCTTATTAATTGCCAGGGAATTTCGAAAATAAAGTTTTGCGGAAATCCTGATAATATATATATATGTATATATATATATATATATATATATATATATCTTAATGAAACCAGAGTGAGCGCAGATCAGGGAAGCCTTGGAAATCAGGAAAGAGTCAGAGATTTTGAAAAAATGGCAGAAGTCAAGGTATTTCTGTAGGAAGCACTTCAAGTCTCTGTCAAAAGTAATTAAGGCTGCCAAACAGTCACTTTCAGACTTTTATTGAAATCATGTAGAATATTTCAAATGATTCCAAGAAATTTTCTAATAGATTTCAATAATTTGAAAGGATTTTTAAGATTTAAGATTTTTTTTTGTTTGTAATTCCAAGGAATTTTCAAGAGCATTAAAAAGTTTCGAGAAATTTTGAAATATTTGAAAGGATTTGAAATATCTTAAAGTGTTTTAAAAGATTTTAAAGCATTTTCAAGATATGCTTAATTTTCAAAGGAATTTTAAAGGCTTTTAATATCTTTAAGAGAAATAAACAATTTTTTTGGAGTTTTCAAACATTTTGTAGAACTTTTGTAGAACAAGAAAGGTATATAAGGTGGACGCTAGAGGTACACTGGAGGACGCCGGGATATATGGTGAGAGAAGAAGCGCAAAGAGATAAATTAATTACTAGAGCGGGAAAGACGGCATGGCAGTTTGAGACGAAACTGTGAGAGGGAAAGGGAGGGGAGTTAGCGAGAAATTGTTTGATGGAGGTAGAAGAAAGGAAGGGGAGGGTGATGGAATTAACGAGATGGGAAGAAGAAAGGAGGGAGTTCTTTAAGGCTAGAGATATAGAAGACGGGTCTGGAGTGAACTATGAAGAAGTGGAAAAAGGGAGAGGGAAAGACAATTAACAGAAAGATGGAGGATTATTAAGGAATCAAAATATAATAAATGATATAAGATGATAAAAAAGGAAGGAGCACCAAAGTATTTAGAAAAGGGATTGGGAGAGCAAAGATGGACCAGAATAGCAAGATTTAGATTGGGAAACGAGGTAAGGGCATGTATGTATTCAGAAAAGAAACAGAACAGGAAGTGCAGAAGCTGTGAATGGGAAGAGGAAACATGAGAACATGAATGGGAAGGATGTAGAGAGGAATAGAAGATAAAGGAAGCTGGCAAGAGAATGTGGTAAAGATTCTAGGGAAGGATGGTTTGGGGGAAGAGTGGATGAAGGAGTTAGAGGGTACTAGGGGAGCAAATGAGAAAGAATGAAAGAATGGATGCAAAAAATGGCCAAATGGAGTTACAAGAGAAGTGAAAGAAAAAGGAAACGGAAGTCGCTTACATTAGAAGCGTAAAGATTTGTAAGTAATGGTTATGTAATAGCATAAGTAAATTCGCTTTCGATCGCTCGCTTACTCGTTCGCTAACACGTTCCAAATTGCGCTATCGTCAAAAAATAGAAATAAGGATATAGATATGAGATTTTCTGTAAATCGGTTTAAATAACTGTAAATAGTAAGGATAACATTTTGTAAAACATGTAGAAGGAAGTGTTGTAAGAAATGGAAGTCATGTAAGCCCTTAGGGGACACATTATGGATAAAGAAGAAAAGCTCTCAAGGTATTATAATACATTTTCCAGGATACAAACAAATATCATTAAATTTCATTCAACTTCATGGGATTTTATAATATTTTTATGTATTTTAAAGAATTCATTCACAAAAAGTGAGGGATTTTGTAAGTTTTCACAGATTTGAAGAGATTTTCATATATGTTTTGCAATTAATTTGAATTCATTTGAAATTCACCCTAAATCATGACTAATTCATTCAGAATTCTTTTATTATCATATTCCAATTTGTCTAATTTACCTAATTTCTTTTAAATTAAATCAATTCTGTTCAATTTAATCAATATTCAATAAAATTAATCAATTTTGAGAACCCCTTTTGCATTATCGAGAACCCCTCTGTATTTCCGAGAATCCCCTTTCACTCATCATGTTGTTATTTTCGCGTTTGTGATACTTTGTGTATTTCATTGTGTCACCATATTATTTATTATTATTGATTAGCAATTCGAACTCGAAAGTTCATTGCCTCATGTACCCGAAACCGCCACGCATCTCTATCGTGTACATCCTCCATCCAGTTTAAGTAATCATGTCCTAGTTCTTTTAGATCATCCCTTACATTTTTCTCCCATCTGTTTCTCGGTCTGTCTAGAGGTCACTTACCAGTCGGTTTCCCTCTTAAAACTTGCGCCACTGTTGTTTCATTGCCCATTCTTGCTACATGCCCCGCTTATCCTAATTTACGCGTTTTCATAACTCTATTAATATTTGCTGACCCGTAGAGAGCATGCAGCTCATCATTATGCAGTTTTCTCCAATCACCAGTCTCTTTGTCCCTCTTTGGACCATAGATTTTTGTAAGTATTTTATTTTCGAAAACTCTAAACCTATTCTCCACTCCCTTCGTCAGCTCCCACGTTTCACAGCCGTACATGACGACCGGCATTATTATCATTTTGTAAATTATTACTTTGATGTTTCTAGATAGCAATCGCGATTTTAGTAGCGTGTTTGCTGCATAATAGCACCCATTTCCAGCGTGCAGCCGCGCGTTGATTTCCGTTTTAATTTTATTTTGGCTATTTATAATAGACCCGAGGTATTTAAACTCATTAACCCTTTCGAATTTCATATTTCCGGCCATTAGATCCCCGCCTACATTACTTTATTCGGATCTGGCGACGGTCATATATTTTGTCTTCGATTTTCTAATTTCCAAACCAATATCTTTGGCTTTTGTGATCAAGATTTCTGCATTTTTAGCTACGGTTTTTTTTATCATCCCCTGGTAAGTCGAGATCATCCCCACCCAAGAATTTGTATTATCCCATTGAGGGTAGCGCCGGTCGGAATCGCTTGTACTTGTCAGACCACGTATTCTAAAACTAAGTTGAAAAGGGCGCACGAAAGTGCATCGCCCTGTTTCAGGCCATCGCGGATCGAAAACTCTTCCGATAAACTTCCGTTTGCACGTATTCTACCCCTACTGCCGCTTAAGCAAATTTCGATAAGTCTAACTAATTTTCTTGGTACACCCAAGAACTCTAGGATCCAGTACATTCGTTCGCGTGTAATAGAGTCGTAAGCTTTTTTGAAATCGACAAATAGCGGATGCACTACTTCATTAAATTCCCATTTCTTTTCTAACAGTTGTCTAATTGTAAACATTTGATCGCTTGTAGATCGGTTTCGGCGGAATCCACACTGGTAATCTCCAATGATTTCCTCGGCAAAAGGAGTTAGTCTACTTAAGATTACATTGGAAAGGATCTTATAACATGCAGGCACAAGTGAAATTCCCCGATAATTGTTACAGTTCGTTTTATCGCCTTTTTTAAAGATGGGAATATTAATAGAGGTATTCCATTCCTCCGGCATGCGTTCTGTTTTCCAAACTGCGCGTATTAATTTACAAATTTGCCTTGTGAGGCAAGGGCCTCCTTTTTTTTATCAGTTCTGACGGTAGGTCGTCGATGCCCGCGGGTTTGTTATTTTTCAACTTCTTTAATGCCATTTCTATTTCTACATCAGTAGGATCATCAACTAGTAGATCGGCAGTGTGGATTTCACCGAGATTACATTCAACGGGGGCTTCGCGTACATTTAATAGCTCATCGAAATAGTTTTTCCATAAATTCAGTCTCTCTGTCGCATCGGCTACTAGATTGCCATTTTCGTCTCTCATTACTTCCATTCTTCTTTGGAAGCTTTTCCTTATAAAATTGATTCCCCTGTACATCTCACGCTGGTTATTTTGTTTATTATGCGTTTCAAACCAAAGTTTGCACTCTTCGTCACACCATGGTTTGCTTTTGGTTACTTTCTTTAAACCTATAGTAAGTTTCGCGGCTGTCTTTATCGCCTTTTTAATATTGCTCAACAGGGTTTCCGAGTCCTGCACGTAATTATCGTTATCGTCTCTTTGTTCTTGGAGAACGTCGAAACTATTAGAAATCTCAACTTGATAATTTAATATTTCTGTTGGTGTTTTAAACTTATCTATATTGAAGCGAACTGTTGGCTCTATGCGGCTTGTTTTCTTATTTAACGCTAGCCTAGATCTTAGTTTTACTATCACGAGAAAGTGGTCTGACTTTAAATCTGCTCCCCTGTACGATCTTATATCGACAATGTTTGTATGATGTCTTCTGTCAATTAGAACGTGATCAATCTGATTGTGAGTGTTACCATCTGGTGATGTCCATGTGGCCTTATGTATATGTTTATGCTTGAAAAATGTGCTTTTGACAACGAGGTTTTTTGAAGCTGCCAAGTTTGTTACTCTAGTCCCATTATTATTACTGACGTCATGCAAACTTTCCGACCCTATTGTAGGCCTATACATCGGTTCTTTTCCAATTTTCGCGTTGAAATCTCCCAATACTATTTTTGCGTCATACTTTGAGAACTTGTCAAAAACCTGTTCGATTGTTTCATAAAAAAGATGCTTAGTGTATTCGTCTTTGTCCTCGGTGGGGGACTGCAAGGAGAGGAAGAGGGGGAGGGTGTGCAAATGAGGAGAGTAAAGATAGGAGGGGTAACGGGTAAGTTTGTGACAGTGTACAATAAGGATGGGATGGAAAGAATTAAAGAAAGGGTGGAAGACCTGTTTGGTGAAAGAGAGAAGGGTATTGTGGTACTGGGTGGGGACTTTAACGCGAGGATGGTGAGGAAAGGGGGCCTTTACAGGGAAGGGGAGAGCTTCGAAAGGAATTCAAAGGATAGTTTAATAAATAAGGAGGGGGAGATTCTAAGGGACTGGATGGAGGATAGAGGCTGGGCAGTGGCAAATGGTATGGCAACTGGGGACGAAGAGGGAGAATACACATATGTAGGTAAGGTGGGGGTATCGGTGATAGACTATGTAGTCATGAATAGGCAAGGGTGGGAGGAGATGGAGAGATTCGCAGTAGAAGTGAGGGTAGAATCAGACCATCAGCCATTAGGGTTGTGGATAAGGGGTGAGAACGGCGGAAGGCAAGGTGGGGAAGAAGTGTCGACGGGGGAGAGGGTTAGCTGGACGAGGGAGGCGGTAGAGAAGTATAAGGGGCAGTTAGTGAAGGTACGCTTCGAAGGGGAGACGGTGGAAGAGATATGGAAGGATTTAAAAGAGAAAGTGAAAGGGTGCGTGCAAAAGAAGGTATTCAAAAAGAAGAAGAAAGGAATGGTGAAGCCGTGGTGGGATAGGGAATGTAAAAAGATGAAAAGGAAGGTGAAGAGGAAGTATAAGAAGTGTTAAGACAGAAGGGGACGTCTGGATGATAATAAATAGGTTTAGGAAGCGTAGAGTAGGGATAAGCGAGAAGATAGGGAGTGAGGAGCGGAGGGAGTTTTTTAAAGAATAATTTCAGGGCTCAGATTCAAGGAAGAGAGATGATGGGAGTAGAAGAACGGGGGAGGCAGAGATGGAGGAGTTGAATGACGAGGAGATGGAGAAACAGATAAGGAAGTTAAGAAGGTCAAAATCAGTATAAGAAAGGAGATAGGGATACGCAGGAAAATTATAGGGGGATTACGCTAATGAATACGGCGTATAAAGTATACACGATGGTGGTGGCGGAGAGGCTGCGGACGGATGTCGAGGGTAAAGGAATATTGCCAGACACGCAGGCGGGCTTTAGGGCAGGTAGGAGTACTATCGACAATATCTACGTTCTGCAGCACGTGGTGGATAGAAAATTAGCGAAGAAGGGGTCGAGAGTGTACGCGTTTTTTGTGGATCTAAAAAGCGCGTTTCCGTCGGTGGATAGGGGAGGTTGTGGGAGGCGATGGAGGAGAGGGGAGTGGAGAGAGGCTGGATCGAAAGGGTAAGGGAGATATATGAAGAGACCAAAGATAAGGTAAGAGGAGGACAGGGGATTTCGGAGGGATTCTGGATGGATAGGGGGTTAAGACAAGGGTGTCCGCTTAGCCCAACGCTTTTTGCAATTTCAATTGCGGATATGGAAAGTAAGCTGGAGGCCGGAGTGGTAGGAGGAGTCAGGATGGGAGGCGTTAGAATTTGGTCGCTAGCGTATGCAGATGACATAGTGTTGTTGGCAAAAAGCGAGGAGGCCTTAAAGGAAATGATGAAGAGGTTAAGAAGATACCTGGATAAGAACAGCTTAGAACTGAATGCGGAAAAGTCCAAGGTTATGGTTTTCAGAAAAGGAGGTGGAAGGTATATGGAAGGGGAGTGGAAGTGGAAGAAAAAGGCGGTGCAGGCGGTGAAAGAGTTTGTGTACCTGGCCTTCTTGTTTCGGAGGAATGGCTGAGTGGATGGTCACATAAAAGAGAGAGTGAGGAGGGCAAATGTGATGATGAGGCAGGTGTGGGTGTTGGGAAAGAATTTATTCGCAGATGATTTTGGAAGGAGAATGAAATTATTTGACTCACTAGTGATGAGTGTGCTATTGTATGGAGTAGAGGTGTGGGGGTGGAAGGACAGCGAAGAGGTAAATAGGATACAGGAGAGATATATAAAGTGGACACGGGGGCTGGCTAGGAACACGCCTAATTATATTGTCAGGAGGGAGACGGGGAGAACGAGTGTAGCGATTCTAGCGGGGAGTCGAGCGTGTAAATATGAGGAGAAATTTTTGGAAGAGGGGGGAAGTAAGCTGGTTAGGGAGTGTTGGTGAGAGAAGGAGAACAGGAGAGGGGGTGGGAAGATGGAGGTTGAAAGAGAAAGGTATTTTAGAACGAATGGACTGCAGATGGATGAAGTGAGAAGGATGCATGAGGAAGGAAGGAAGGTATATGAGTTGGTTAAGAAAACCAGCATGGAGAGAGAGAAGACAGCAGGGGAAGAGAGAATAAAAGAGACAAGGTTTAATGGGAACTATGTGTGGATTATGTGAAGGGCGAGAGCGCAATGTTTGTGTGAGAAAGGAAAGAAAGGAAGTCAGGAGCTTCTAGCGAGGATGAGATGTGGGTGCATGGACGATTTCAATAGGTTCTGGTTCGCTATGGAAACGCGGATGTGTGAACTATGTGGGAAGGGGGAGGCAAGAGTGGAGCACTGGTTGGAGGGGTGCGTAGAGGTTGAAAGGAGTGAGATAAGCATGGAGGTATTGATGCATGAAAGGGGGGACAAAAGGGCAGTAGCATGGGTGAAGGGAGTTTTGGGTAAGATGGAGAAGAAGAGAAGGAAGGAGGAAGAGGAATGGAGAAGGAAATATTGTAAATAGAGGAGGAAGTAAATATAAGTAAATGTGAATATTGTAAATAGTAGATAAGTATTAGGTAATAGCCGCGGAGGCAGAGTTTGGTAATGCGAGGCAAAGCAAGAAAGCAGGGACATGCGAGCGTGGCGAGGCGAACCGAGGAAGGCAATGCGATAAGAGCGAGCGGCGTTAGAGATAAGGTGTGGAAGGATGTTAGTTTTAAGGGTTAGTTTTAAGAAAATTCTGTAAAAAAATGGATGTGTAAGCAAGTCAATTTTTTAAGGCCAGCAGGCTAAAGAATAAACTTTTATCTATCTATCTACTGACGTTTTCGTAACCCCACGTCTTTGAACAATTTTGCAAAAAGGCTGCCGATTTTTCCAGTGAATTAATTAATGTTCTTTCTTCAGGATCAATAAAAGAACATTGTTTTATACTTTTTATAATATCCATCGTATTTCGTTAAATTATAGTATTTAAATTTCAGAGAACTAACCCTGGCGGACCGAACGAACGGAGCGGATACGCTACAGCGTATGCTTATAGTATCAACATCGTATCCTCTCCGTATCATGCAAGAAAAACTCATTAAAAAAGAAAGATTAACATTTCACTTGTTGAAATTCGGATTCTACGTGAAATTTTGAGTTGAAAGGTCACAGAGTAATCGCAATAGTTTTTCTTGCAACATTACAAACTTTTAAAAAATATAATACTTATCGATAACGTGGGCTGAAGGCGACTTCAAACGCATCGTCGACGGATAACGCCTATTAACTGCTACTGAACCACGATGCGTTTGAAGTCGCCTTCAGCGCACTTCATCGATAAGTATTATATTTTTTTAAAGTTTTTAATGTTGCAAGAAAAACTATTGCGATTACTCTGTGACCTTTTAACTCAAAATTTCACGTAGAATCCGAATTTCAACAAGTGAAATGTTAATCTTTCTTTTTTAATGAGTTTCTCTTGCATGATATGGAGAGGATACGATGTGGATACTATAAGGATACGCTGTAGCGTATCCGCTCCATTCGTTCGGTCGGCCAGGGAATATTGCGAATTTTATAAAATGCACATCCTTATTTGCTATTTTCACACCGCCAATTAATATATATTTATCTAATATTATTATTGACTATTTGTTTCATCATCGTGATCAAATTAAAATTAATGAATTTATTGGCAAAATCGACAGCCCTTTTTTGAAGTGTATGAAAGGGACGAAGGTTTATGATAACGTCAGTGCTATTAAAAAAAATTTATTTTTTTAATTTTTCCAGAATATTTTCTAAGTTATTATAACCTACGTGACAATTCTGTGTGTTCGGTGAACGTAGCGCTTGAGCGACAGGGCGTTAAACTATCTGCCCAAAACTTTGTCCCGATGAAATACATTCCAGCTTGGGGGCCCTGCGTGCGGCTTAATAATAATTAATAATAATCGAGCTCGGAAGGCTCCAAATTTTAGGGAGTCAGTAGTAACTTACCATTAATTGTATTCTGAGAGGTTACTGCTATGATTCTGCGCGAATCGTAATATTTCGTGTGATCCATTGAACAGAAATGTGGATAGTAATTTTAGAGAAAAGATTTTGGAACCAAATTTATTGTGCATGAAAAACATATATATATATATATATATATATATATATATAAGTTGAGGGGTAAAAATAATACTGACCTTAATTACTGAGTGATGTGCTTACCTTATAAGCTTGCCGATTCACGAACTCGATAGCCAAATTCGGTTCTACGAATTTATTAATGAGTTTCCCCTTGGAAGTTTAACGAGGGATCTGGAAAATTTGTTGCTTATGGGACGCGTAGTGCAAGGAGACATCTGTCTCCTTCCGCGGTTGTCGAAAAACAAACGTTAACTCTTCGACAATGGGGCATAACTTCTGAAGTGTACCCACCTCAAAAATGAAAGTTGTCCGATCGGGCTAAAAATTGGCACAATTGTAGTCCTATTAGATAGTACTCCTCAAACTAAAAATTAATTCATTTTGATAATTATTTATCAAAGTGGATGGGGTGCAATTTTTGGGTTTTTCAAGCAAAGCCTTACTTTCCAACGTTTGTAACTTTTGTCCTATTGCCTTAAAAAAAATTTCACTTTCAATATTTTCAATAGATTTTTTCACAAACTTTCAGTTGGTAATAAAACGATTTTTAAAAAAGTCAGAATTTGACCCAAATTTTTGAAAATCAAAAATAAATTTGACTTTTGTTCAAATTTGGGCACTTTTTTTTCTTCAAAATAGTTTTAAAAGAAAGCTGAGATTTTTTCCTATAAGAACCCCAATTTTCAGAGTGGCAAATTGATTCCTCTTTGATTAATAGAACGATACGTAAACGAGATTCAATAATAGAGCGGGTGGCGCGTGATTTCCCCTTGTGCGCTCACGCCGAGGATCTTTGTGCAACGCTTTAGTGCCAGTTTTTTAAGTTAAATAATATTATATTGTAATATTATGTGTCTTTCTGTTCGATTTTTTGGCGATAGTTTCAACAGTTGTTTTCCTTGCAGGCCTTTTTTGCGGTTTCTGTTTTTTGCCATTCGAGAAGATGTCGTATTTCTCAGAGGACGAAAACTTCTTGAGTTGAAGTTTTCCATCTTGTGCGGGAATGAAAGAGTGTTACTGTAATGTACCTGGTATCGTGACAGATTTGTCAAATATCGCTTTCAGTAACTCGGTGGCTAAGGCATGATTTTCTTTGCTGCTGAAAAAAATTTCGGTTTCCTTACAGTTACTCTTTGTTCACTGAAACAAAGCATGGGGAGTGAATATGTGATGTTTCGGAACATATTGTAAGCTTGAGCGTGCTGCTTGTCTCTTTATATTCGCTCCTATACCATCACATGCACCCTTACCATGATTTGTACCATGGAAGTGCGATTCAGCTTGGATACCAAAATCTTCTTCATGGGCTTCGAGATTAAAAAAGCGACTCTTATTTTTAAAATGTTGCCCTGCACCATCAGTGAATTAGTAGATTTTCTTTGGCCTGAAATGAGTTTTCAAGTAATCTACTATTATCTTTTGATACTCGTGAACAGCCACCATGTCATGAGCTAAGTTATCAGATATGATTGCGATACTTACGTGCTTGAGCTCTCCATATTTTTTATAATAAATCACCACAGTGAATATTGTAGCTTGGTCGTTGTTCCAGTGGAATGATTGCGCTGCATTCTGAATTATGAAGGCGTAATTCTCAGCGAAATAGAAGCAAATCGAAAACTCCCTAGGCTGTAAATTTTCCTTCAGGTTTTTGAAAAAAGATGATTGCTCCTTTGACATAAAGTGATGAGTTTCCAATTTCAACAGCCTTTCACAGAAATCATATAGGAATTCATCAGTATCCATTACCAGAGTCTGTAGAGTACATCTGTCGGTCTGTAACCAAATTTCAAATCTCACTTCATTAATACAATGTTCATCAAAAGCTTTTGTGATGTTATCTTTCAAGTTTGCAGTACCTGGACAGTTTTCACCCTCTCCGAAATGACAGGAACTTGAAGAGTTAGGACATACAATAGTATTCAGACAGTCGTGATAATTTGTGAGCACCATGTCAGTATCCTCTTTGAAATGTTGAATATTTATTTCATTCAACATCAACTTGACATTCTCATGATGCACGCAAATGCAGAGAGTAGTTCTTCTAGTTGCATATAATATTACTTAACTTAAAAAACTGGCACTAAAGCGTTGCAGAAAGGTCCTCGGCGTGTCCGCACTAGGGGATATCGCGCGCCACCCGTCCTATTATAGAATCTTGTTTACGTATCGTTCTATTACTCAAAGAGGAATTAATTTGCCACTCTGAAAATTAGGGGTCTCATAGGAAAAAAATCTCAGCTTCCTTCTAAAACTATTTTGAAGAAAAAAAAGTGCCCAATTCTGAAAAAAGTCAAATTCATTTTTGATTTTCAAAAATTCGGGTCAAATTTAGACTTTTTGCAAAAATCTTTATTACCGCCAGAAAGTTTGTGAAAAAATCTATCCAAAATATTTGAAGTGAAATTTTGTTTAGGGCAATAGGACAAAAGTTACAAACGTTTGAAAGTAAGGCTTTGCTTAAAAAACCCAAAAATTGTACCCCCTCCACTTTGATAAATAATTATCAAAATGGATTAATTTTTGGTGTGAGGAGTACTATCTAATAGGACTACAACTGGGCCAATGTTTAGCCCGATCGGACAACTTCAATTTTCGAGGTTGATACACTTCAGAAATTATGCCATGTTAAATTTAACGATTTGAGTTTCAGTGCACAAGGCGGTAGTTGAGTAATTTGAAGCGTGAGCCTTATCCTAGGCCGAAGAACTGACAAGATTGTCTAGTTTTTCGCTAACGTTTGAGTCAATTTATTTACTTACTCTTACAAGTAGATTGATGTCGGCGAAGAATAGATAAATGCTGGCCACCGTTAAAAAGTATCCTTTTCTCATAGGTGGTTAGAACAACGCGACCGCATACGCTCAGGAACAAACTTTAGCCTCAGGGCTCTAAGTATAACTATTGGCGGAAATGATAAGGTATGCAAAACAAGTTTACGGAGTAAGGACTCAAGATAAGTATAGCGGTCGGCCAAGCAAAGATACCGTCCAAGAACAACATTGTTATTATTATTCTCTATGGGCTAAAGTATTAGTCAATGAACATCGTTTTTATTATTATCTAATTTTTTCGGTATCTCTATTTTGAACACATTTTCATACTCTATTAATTTCGACCCATCATTCCAGTTTGTAATTAAAGTTAGAAACATCTGGCCTTTATATGAAAGCTAATGTTTCTGGTAGAAAGATCATTGCAATATGAATTTGGAAATAAGTGCAATTCTTTAGGAATTACTCTTTCGCAAAATCTACAATTCCAACCGATATGGGTGATCCTAGCAAACTTTTTCTGCTCCAGTTTCGAATACATGTATTCTCTCTCAAAATTTAAATATTTGGAAAATTGAAACAAAAACACAAACATAAAAAATAAAATAATAATCTCTCAACGTCAATGTTAGTGTAACTGTCATCAAGAGACTGAAATAAAGAATTTATTCATTAATGTTTGAGTTTGTGTAAGTGTAAACTATCTGCAAGCGTCAAGTGCATGAATTGTTGTATCTTGTATTTCATTTGTAGTATTTTTCTATATATTTTCTAATATCATTGATGTCCCATTTCCCAAAACTTTTTCCGTGAGAAACTTTTATTTCGTATATTGTATCCTAAATTTTACGCCTCATAAAGTAAGGACCATCGTAAAATGGGAACAACTTTTTGGTTTTCTTTTTCAACCTTGTTAATAATGAGTTAATAGATTTTGATACACGCTCCCAATTTATAACTAAACCGGTCTACAACGGAGATTATAATGGTATGCTTGCCATTCATTTGTCTTGTCGAAGTTCTTTTTTATTTCTTCCAGTTGACATACTGGGCCCCACTAAGAGCTCTGGAGTCAACTGCTGATAGCGAATAGTTGAGGGTATGAAACAATATGTTTCATCGATTCGTTGGATTTAACGAATTTGTGCATGTCTTCGCTAGTATCTTTTTTACTTCTGCCAATACTACCCAGCACTCACCACGCAGATATGGCTGCACATTAAATAAAATTCCTACCCTCCTGTACATTCAAAGGAACACACAATGAAAATTGTTTGAAATCGAATAATGTTTCTAAAGCATGATTGATCTGATTTTCCAACATCCTAGCTAGAATAAAACAATCTTGATCTGACACATCTGAAGACATGCTTCGATGACTCTGTCACCTCTTTTACGCACCTCTCAACTGCCTATTTGTGAGAACACATTTGCTAATCTTTAATTTTGTGCATAGGCGCAAGATTTCCCCTATAAATTTCATGCAGGTCATCGTTTGTGAGGATATTTGTGATTAGCGGATCGAAAACTTAACTGTCCTTTGGCCTGATGGTGCACACTCATCCACAAGCATAGCCAACAACAGATATTCAGGATCCCTGGACAATGTGCTGGCGGAAATGAACTCTCTATCCATGCCACGCGTTTGCACACTATGTGCGTTTCACATTCTCCTGTCTCTTGTAGACTATGCTTGTCAATGAGAGAACACTAGTACGTCAAACAGCAGTCACCAGATAATAATATGCAAGAAAGCAAGAGGAGTCAACGCAACAAAAAATTGTTCAGAAATTTGTAATACCTACCATAATTTCTAATATGATTTTCACACTTAAATTATCAACTGGTAAAGCAAGCAAGTCTTTGAACTGCCAATCCCAAAAATTCTCTCAAATATCTCACAGGAAGAATCTTGAAACTATGCAGAAAGTTAAATATTATATGCAAGTGCCTTGTCACGAGTAGGCAGTGGGGAGATGCGTAAAACAGGTGACGAAGGCATCGCAGCATGTCTTTAGGATGAAAGCTCGTGACGGTTTTATTCAAGCTAGAATGTTGGAAAGTCAGTTCAATCCAGTTTTTGAAACCAAACCCGACTTCAAACCACGTAAGTTGTGTGCTCCTCCTTAGCATGTGGGAGGGTATTGATGGTATTCGATGTGCAGCCCCCTTCACATGATGAGTACTGGGTAACAATAACATAAGTAAAAAAGATACTAGCGGAGAACTGCACAAAGTCTTGAAAAGGAACGAATTGTCTTGAGTGTTATTTCCTCAAATTACTCCTCTTCCCGCTTTACCCCGCGTTATTCCATTGACACGCTGCGACCTTGCCCATGGTCTAAGAACGTTTTGACGTGCACATATACTTTATAAAGGACATATTTCACTTTGAAATTGATTTTTAAAGGACTTCTGCAACAGCTGATTTCTTACCTCATTTTTACCGAAATTTTAATTTTTGAAACTTAATGCTCCGACTGTAGATAAGGTTGTACAGAGGTCTATTAGGGCGTTGTGAAATCGAGAGAGACATCCACAATACATCCATTGGGGTGCAGTTCGCTATTTAGAAAAGGGCCAAATTTACTCCGCCCTAATGCGCGTGTCTCATTCTGAACTTGGTTAATTCCCTCATAGTTTTGTTCACAAACTCTTTTCCGTTGTAAGTCAATAGTATGCTAGGCTTTACCCAAAGATCAATCTATTCTCATGAAACTCGGTTTCTATTGTTTTACCATTAGCTTCGTCAATGAGAAATATTTCTGTCCATTTTGTGAATAGATCCACAAAAACCAAAAGATATTCTTTTTTTGTTTTTGAAAATGGCAGCGGCCCCATTATGTCTGCAGAAACCACCTTTCTTTGATGATTTGCTTACCCATAAAACCTGTCTTCTTTGATTACCTGCTTTCATACGCTGACAAATATTGCGTTGTCTTGCATATTTAATAATATCTGAGTATATTTCAGGTCAGAAATAACCCTTTTTACATATTACATAACTGTTTTTCTTTGAAGGTCGAGAACGATTTGTCCACACCTAAGAGGAAAAGCCATTACTAAGTAACCATTCGCTCTACAAAAACCCACGCCACAGTTGACTAGGAGACCTCGCCTTCACTGGCTCGGTATTTTTAATTTGACCATATTTCGCTTTTCAGCAAAATACTGGAATTCAATCTAAGGTTTATTTCCGTAGACACTCTCTCTTCCACTTAAAAGAATCTCAATTCTTATTGATCTTGTTCTCTTGGATTCTTTGACCCTGTCACACTTTTAATTCTAATGTTGACTAAAAGTGCCTAACCCTCCGGGCAATATCAATGCAGAGACCAAGCAAAGATATCATCCAGGAAGAAGATTAAAAGAAAAACTCGCATAAAAACCTGCCAAAGTAAAAACCCAAGCATGCGAACCCGAACCCATCGTTTTTGTTACCCCTGAAATTTCTACTAAAGTTCGTGAACTCCAAGAATTGTGCTCTCAAAAACAAGAAACTCAGGAACAATTTTCCCTTTTGCGGAAGGGCCTTAAACAGAGTGGAAGGTAGTATAAACATCCTCAAGACTGCAACACAAGAATTCGAAAATGATCCTAGCACTTCTAGAAGTAATTAAATGCAGGTTGGGATTCGGAGTCTAAAATTCCCAGAATACTGAATAAAAGTTAGAAGAGGAAGAATTATATGGCTTCTCTAAAAACCCTTTCGGGAACTCAACAGACTGTTAACTATGATGCTGAAGAAGAAGGAATAATGTCGCTAATTTTAAATCGAAATTAATTTTAATTCAGAACTTGCGAGCATTCTTCTCTGTAAGAAGTACGTTTAGTCGTGAGACTCTGTTGGCTACGTCGAGGGTCCAGCTAATTATTGCTTTTTTCATAACTTGGAGATGTTGGTGCAAAATCCGATATTCTGTATGTCCAGCCACAAAACTGGACTTGCAAATTGACTTGTGGTATCGAGTGCTCTCCTGGAAGGGCAAAGCCTTGCTCTCCAGTCTCAGCAATTCATGCATCTGACTGATTATAATTTCAAAGAACAGAGAAATAATGTCACGGACGAGGGAAGTAGGAAGAATGCCCGTCGACGAGGGTGAGATTTCCAATTATATGTTATAAGGTTTTTAAACTGCAATTAATTGATACTCAAATGCTGAGATCAGAAAATACCAATGTAAAACAATGCCGGATGCCACGCATAATGTAGTATTAGACAACGGTCTTCAATCTCGAAAAAAAGAGGTTCGGTACAAAATATCAGAAGACAACTTTTGTATATCATAGGTCAACCATATACCGTAATCTGGTCAATCTCGTCAAAAAGCGGCTCCCGTATGCGCAGCTCAGCCAACCAGAAGACCCGAAAATCTCCTGCTCGAAGTTACCGCTGCAAATCCAAACTTGCAAAAGAGAACGATAGACCTAGAACCCGAAGAAGCTCTTCAACAAAGAAGGCGCGCCTTGCGGGAAGAAAATCACTCTAATCGCGTAACCGAGAACCTAGAATGCGAAGAAATAGTACCGGCGGTAGAGCCCTCAAATGGTAATATTTCAGAGGATGATACCGTGATCATGGAACCAGAGCTCGAAATTCTAGAGCAGGAATACTACCCCAATGCAGGTAACTGAATAAAGAAAATAAAATAAAAATTCCGGTGTGGTGCGCCCTAGTCATCCCTCTGAGTTGACCTCTGAGTCGTAAACCTAGGATTTTCTTAATCACCGTCGATTATTAAATCTACCAAAGAGATACCAATTTTGGTAAAAAAAACAAAAAATTCTGGCGTGGTGCGCCTTCACCACCTTTGTCGTACGGAAAATGAAATCGAATCTATCACCCCTTACGTGGCCGAAACGGACCGTCTCTTTCATCCACGATTTTAGGCTTCAATCGGGCTTATCTCCGACCAACTGAACAGTCCTCACAGCTATCTTCTTCTTCCACAAAAAATTCTTGTGTGGTAAAAGAAGTACTGTTCGATCCAAGGACCTCCCCGATGAAATCAAGATCATCCCGTGATCCCCAGTCATCGAAAAAACCAGGAAACGGAACCCCCATTTTTTACGCTGGCTTCTGCAATGGCGCTGCGTGCTAGATCTACCCCGCTCACAAAGACTCAAATAAATCCAAGCTCTAAGATAGAGGAAGGCTTATTCAAATGGAAACCCGCATTAAATCCACGACGAGTGGCATATGGCGGAATATCGGAAGGTACCACAATGAGCTCATACCCTCTTTCTGTGTAGTGTAAATATATGTTACCTAAGGCTGTGCAGTACACTTGTACGGCACATGAGGCTGTCAGGTTCTGTTCCAACGGCTTCTGTAACACAGTTCTTTCCCTACCTAAATGCTGGTAAAACAATGCTCGGTCATTCACCGACTGACGATAAGGGTTTGTATCCGTGCTAAGAAACCACCAGTAGATAAGTGGTTACTGATAACAGATGGCACTAGCGTCAAGTCAGTTAAATTTGCGGAAAATTAAAAGTTGCATGTGCAAAATATAAATTTGAGCAGGGGGTACCCATTTGAAAGTTTTACAGGAGCGAAAAAGAATTTTCTCACGCATAGTAAAGATTGGAAATTTGAGGTTAGTTCCTCAGGTGACTCATCAAAAATGTATTTACTACATTTCTTGGTTGGATGGCTGTTTAAATTAGATTTAAAAATAAAAATGATAAAAAAATTCAAGCACAAATTCTAGCTGATCAATTTAATTAATTTAAGAGAGTTTAGGCTAAATTGAATAAGTACCAAGAACATAAAATTTGAATTCAACACAATGACGCTTGTAGAAATCAAGCACTGAAAAGAACGATAGCAAGCAATATTTTAGATTTTGAATTCAACCCAACAAAGTTTGTAAAGTCCATCGCTGAAAGGGACAACAGCCAGCAATATTTGAGACTTTGAAAGCAGCCTGATGATGTTTGTGAAGCACATCGCTGAAAGGGACAACAGCCTTGAAATATATTGGATTTTGAAACCAAGCCAACGTGGTCTGTAAATATCCAACTTTATGAGAAACGATACATAAAAAACTTACTAAATATATCGTAGCGTCATCTATCTATAATTTAGGTAGCTAATGATTTAAACTTTACTTCTATTTAAAGAAACTAGAGTGCCACCTAATCTTACTAACTGACACTTAACTAAGAGAACAGGTTTAAATAAATGTAGACCTCTAATAACCTCAAATGTTTGTTTATTTAAGACAAAATACTTAACTCCAGTTCACAATGCAGATTCTTAACTACGTTTAACAAAATTATCTCTCAACGTAATTATACGAATTAAACATAGTTAAAACAAAAATTCATAATGGTCATACTCGCTAAAATATTATGTTTTTTTTTATGCAATATGTGGATTGATCTCCTAGAACGTTAAACAACATAGAAAATCTCAAAAGCAGGAGCTTCGTTTTGTTCAAATTTTCTAGAAAGCTCGATGTATAGAAAATCGTCAGAGATAGATACACTTTCATCAAAACTCCTAGAAAGACCAAAATTCTAGAAAGTTCCAGAACTTGGAGAATCCCCGATCGCACGTGGGCTGCCTATATAAAAGTATCTTGTGTATTTGGTCGGTAAAATAGGGACCATCTTTATTGGCCGAGCCCAGATTCTGCAACAGGGAACTACCTTACCAACAGCTCAATTACCAACTTTAGGCCACTCACCGATAACTTTTTTACCGACTGAGGTGCCCCCGAATCGGCCTACCTTAACTACTGATATTGATGTTCCTTTGGAAAACTAGATTTACCATTTTTTCTGGAAATTATCAGATGATAACGAACAGCGTCACCTTCCAGAGGGGCGTCTTTCAGCGCGATACCATGAGCCTCTGCTGTTTTGCATTACACTTCTACCTCTATCTCTCGCACTACGAAATTCTCCCGGACACCTCTGCGGCGACACTAATTATCGCGAGCATAAGGTCACTGATGTATTTTATATGGATGTTTTTTATATGGTAAAAGCAAACTTCAGAGTGCTTTAAATATCGTCAAGAAGTACACAGGAGAGATTGGTATGGACTTTGGATGGGACAAGTGTGCCAAGATTCATCTAAAGAAAGGAAAGATTATGGGCGTTCCCAGTAACCCTGAGCTTGTGGATATAAGAGTTATTAGACACCTTGACACTGGAGAGATCTATACATACCTGGGCGTGCCTCAAAGCCGCATTCAGGACGTAACATCAGTAAAGGAGTCTCTCCGAGCAGATACAAGCATCTTCTTCGTCAGATTTGGTCTTCAAATCTGTCGGCGTTGAACAAGATATCTCCGACTAATTTGCTTACCGTCCCGGATCTATTCTACTCGTTTGGGGTGGTTCAATGGACGAAGAACCAGCTTACGGCCCTTGATATTGCCACACGTAAGATCATGCATATGCATAAGAACGATATCATGGGTGAATAAAATATTCGATGGTAACCGATAATGTAACAAATGTGGGGTAATAAACGAAACCAAGCATGGAATTTATGGACGGAAGATAATTAATTAGATGAACATATGTATGTATATACTTACAAACTCGCTATAATGAATAACAATTATAATGTTGAATCTGATATAGGGATAATAAATATTTACACGTTCATAAATTAATGTAATCCAGAAGTGTCTGACTAGATGCATTACGTATCGTTAAGTTAGTATATAGAATTTATACTCCTGAAAGGACATGAGATTAGATAGACGATCACCGAGAGTATCAGTAGTATCAGTAGCCTCAAAAGGTCGTCATGTGAGGTTCCCCACTCGGGCCCATTAGTATCCAAGGCTTTATGTTTCAGCCGTCATTCACTCTACTGACACTCTTTTTTATAAACTATTTGTCGCCATACTTTTCTGTCCTGGCATACTTCTCTCTAGCTTCCTTCACGTCCATGCATTTTTTCATGCAAGCTCTCGTGTTTCTATGGCTTCTTATGTCTCTTCGAATTAGGGTCTCATTCACACATTCTAACCATTATATCCGCGGTCTGCCTCTGGGCACACTGTCATTTACTTTACATACATACACTTGTTTCGTCAGTCGTAAATCTTTCATTCTTTCAACATGTCCGAACCATCTTAACCGATTTCTTTCCCATGTGTTAACTAGTGTCTCTTCGACACCACATTCTTTAAAGGATCATCTTATTACTGATTTTGCCCGTCAGTGTTTTGCCGCATATCATGCGCAGGAATTTCATGTTGATCGCGTTAATTTTACTCTTATCCTTTTCTGGATATGTCCCGATGCCCTTATTACCTTCGTTTAAGCGCCTATCTAACTCCTCATCTATATTTCCGTCACTAGTGAATAGGCTACCAAGATATACGATCTTATCAACTTGTTATATTCTCTCATCATGTAGGTCAATGTTTCACGTTGTTTTCTTGTTTCCTTCAAACACCATAATTTTTGTTTTATTTACGTTAATTTTGTGGCCCATGTTCTTCATGCTTGCATTCAGTTTGTTCAACATTCTTTGCATGTCCTCGAATGTTTCTGCCACAACAACCTTATCATCTACGAAAGCTTACCGACGAGCCTTTACTGTCTCGAGATCTAAACCTTCTTCGTCGAAGAGGGCCATTCCTAGATAGTTGACCATAAATATGATAAATGGCCATGAGGACATAACGCATCCTTATTTAACGCCTTGCATAATATCGAACCATTCACTCAGTCACTTATTTACCCTCACACTCGCTTTGCTACCTGCATATATTATTTTTATTGCTTGTAGGAGCCATCCATTGACTTCGTACTCTTTGAGGACTTTCCAAATTTAACTTCTATTCACCTTGTCTAATGCTTTTTTTAGGTCAACAAATGCACAGAAAACTTTCTTTCCTACTCTCAAACTTTTATCTGTGATCTCTCTTAAGCTAAATATTTGATCTGTACATGACCTTCCTGGCATAAATCCACTTCAGACTTCCCATATCTTGTCTTCTGTTATTTTCATTACCCTACGAATAAGTATTTTTAAGTTCCTTTGTATATTGGCACGATAATCGCTTGTTTTCAGTCATCTGGAACTTCTCCCATCTCGGTATATAAATTCATCAATTCGCACTTAGCAAAAAATTTCAATTTTGCAAAATAAAATTATTTATTTAGATTAATTAACTATGAAGTGAAAATAAATTGTTTTTCTTAGAATTAAAGGAATAATGGAAAATGTATATACATAAGTAGAGTAGTTTATATCAAATGTTAATTAATATGTTAAAATTTTTAACCTTTGGAAATTTGTATATAGTTAAAAGTTTGTCATAAGGACAACCGCAGGATTTCGTCGGGAGCGGGTGCTAATGTGAAAATTGCACCCGCTCCCAGCGAAATGGCGGTAATATTTCAGCTGTAACCACGTCCCACGGCCGTGAGATAGGTGGTTACAGGCTGCGACGAATTCAATACGATGATCTGGAAAAAGCTTCGTGCACCCTGAGGACACAAAGCGAGCCCAGGACGACCGCCTTCTGCATTTTCCCGCAAGTGTCTCAGGATTTTGTTGACACACTGGGATGCTTTTCCGGCATTTAATCAGTGAAACCTTGGCACCTCCAAGAGCGCCGATGATCAAGACGATCAGCTTAACAGAATATTCCGGGTATAACCGTCACAACTCCCTTATAAGGTCTTTATATCTCTCTGTCTTTCCTTTCTCCTGGGCTATGATGTTTTTGTCAACTAGTGCCGAAAATTCGATAACGAACATGGTTCGTTTCTCGAAGTCAAAGAGAACGATGTCAGGCCTCGAATGCAAAACAGAAACAATTGTCGAGAATATGAAGTTCCAGTATATGTGACAGATGATAACTTTATGGGAGGTTGAATCGAAAGCTTTCCAATAATCAATCCAGGCCATCGATAGGAAGCGCTGGTAGAATGCTGCGTCTTTGCTTTTGTGAATTTTTTTCTTGAGAACCATGAGCTTATAGCAAAAATTTTCAAGAATAAAAAGTTGTTAGAATCGAAAAAAATGCACCTGAATTTTTGGAGCAATTTTTTAATTTTTCAAAAATTCACAAATTGAAAATTCAAAAAAATAATTTAAAACTTTCTGGAATAATTCTCATGTGTTATTTAAGTGATTCTAAGAACTTTTTCTCCTTTTTTGCACTTTCTCGAAAAGATCATACTTTTTGAGAAAAAAATTCATGAATGACTTCGCAAACATTTTGTCATTAACGAGCCATTTTGAATACACTAAAATAAAAAATTGATCTCGGAAGCATGTATTCTGAAAGCTTAGGCATTTATTCCACCGGTTGTTGAGGTTCCAAGTAGATTGCACACTGGGAACCATTCGGAAAACTCGATTTTATAAAAACATCGGAAAGAAGAGATCTTAAGCTTCAAAAATATTTGTTTCTCAATTTTGTATACCTTGAATTGCATGAGTTATAATTGCAGAAAGAGTGGTGTGCCCAAAGGGGCATTCTCGGCGTTAACGGGTTAATACCTTCGAGGTCCATATTCTCCAGAGGCATTTTTCACTTTTACTTTTTTCGTTTTTACTACATGACTAGCTCTGCACTGTGCTCAACGATAGACTGAAGCCACTGAAACCAGAAAGTTTCTAGAAGGTCTGACGTATGACGTGTTGTCCCGATATGTCTTCTTCTAGAGACATTAACGCAAAGGATCATAAAGATCGCTCACTCTAATGTCTAACGCTTGAAGAAACAAGATCGCGCAAATTTGGACATGCAACCCAACGATGTGTGCCCGGTGCTGAAATTTGATATCAACCCAACGATGCTTGAATAAAGTCCAACGTTGAAAATGCAGCCCAACGACGTCTGTGATTGTCCACCGCTGACAGTAAGCGATATTTGGATTTAGAGTTCAACCGAGCGATGTTTTTAGATGTCCAGCGTTGAAAAGAATGTTAGCGAGCAATATTTTGGATTTTGAATTCCACCCTAGGATGTTTGAAAATATCCAACGCCGGAAGGAAATATACCGAATGAAATTTAAAATCAATTTATCTAATTCTTAACTAACTAAATGGTTTTAAATAAATCTTCACTTGATGTCAAAAATGCGATAAAAGTAAACGTAGTTAAAACATAAATTCACAATGGTTATATAAGTCTTTGAGCATTCTGTTGCTCAAAGAAGTATCTAAAGTATTAACGCTTTCAGTCGTATCTTCATCATCATCATCATCATTATCATCATCATTATTGTAGTCGGTTTTACTTTCAGCGTAAGGCCTGATAGTGGTCTGATCTCGAGGAGTCAAGGACCAGGTCTTGAGAGCTATCGCATTTCGAACTGCACAATTTGCATTCCAGTACTGAAGGTGGTGATTGCATCTTGTTAAAACTGAGCTGCACAATTTTATTAACGAAGGGCAGCCCAGATCTTTCAGATTATCCACGTTTTGCACGTAATGGTCCAACCATTTTTTCTTTTCCAATCCTGTAACGTAGACTGCACTAGCGCCACCTAGTGTATCTCAAATTATAAGCATCACTTCTCCATAGGGTATGTCACCGGAAGTCCATTCCAAGCCATGGTAATTGCGCGTCAACCATAAATTCTCACTCTTGTATTTAGCAGGCAGCGAGTCCCAGGAGTAGGGTGGTTCAAACAGGTAGACCACAGGTTGAGCGTCTTCCTGAAAAGGAATTATAGCCAACTCCTTGAAGACGAACTGGTTGATGGGCTTCTTGAAGCCTTGTACGTCCACGATAAATACCACATCGATGAAAACTCAACTCTATTGCTAAAATCATCGCTCTTTTATACCTTTTATCCGCACCACTAACATTACCCCCACCACTATCATGTTAAATCAACTTCTCCACGCTACCACTAAGGGGTTGGTACTGAATAATACGGTCATATATAATTGGATAGTAGGCTGCAGTTTCACTAGGAAAAATGGTTGCAGATTCAAATTCCAAATGAACGCCCACTGAGGTCTGTTTGAGAAACTCATTTTGTTTTGAGCAATAAATGACACTGAGAGGAGCGTATTCTTTGAAATCACTTTTCTTCAACATTGGTTCAGACTCTTTACCATAGTGGGCTGCCTGAAAGTTTTCATACATCTCATACAGTTGTGCAAACTTATTATGGCCAAAGTCCAGATTTAAATTACCATATGGATAGTACTGTGAATTGAGGAATAACTTGACATTGGTTATATTGCAGTGATCGAAGCGATTAGCATATCTGGCTAGCCTATCCTTCTGCCTGTCTGGAAACCCAGTATCATGGAGCGTTTTTTTTCCAACTGAGTTGACGTTTTCACAGTCCATATATGCGATCACACTTTATCTCGCTGCGCAATGTGTTATTATTTGGCTTGGTGTTCATTGTAATGCCATCAATTGCTAGAGCCTTCTGGACATAACTCTCAACGTCTTCAATCTCATCGCAAAACTTGTGCTTTTGAAAAAATGTGACAAGCCACTGAAAAGTCCATCGTCGTACAGGCCAATTTGCCTTCTTGACGCGGAAGGGAAATTATACGAGCCACTCATCCTAGCGAGGCTAAACAGAGAGATAGAGAGAACCGGAGGTTTATTGAATAACCAGTACGCAAGTCGTAACAAGAAGCTATATGCGATTGTCACCCTGGACGTAAGAAACGCCTTTAACAGCGCGTTATGACAAGAGATACTGGTTGAGCTAAGGCGGAGGGGTATCGAAGAGGGACTGATAAGTCTCATTGGGTCATACCTATCCCAGAGGAATATAACAATCGTGGCAGAAGGGGAGACAAAAACAGTCTCGACAAATAGCGGCGTGCCACAAGGCTCGATTCTCGGACCGACCTTGTGGAACGTACTCTACGCTCCAATCTTGAGAATAAAGCTCCCAAAAAATGTAAAAATAATGGGATATGCAGACGACGTGGCATTGGTTGTGATTGCCAGAAGAGAAGACATTTTAATGAGCACAAGGGGGCAGGGGAGGTGTTACCCCTACTTGGCGCGTCCCCAGGTGGCGGGTAGGGGAATGCTCGCTGGAAACAGAGGGTAGGGCTGAAATGAAATAGGCCCCGCGGACCAAACACACGATTGGTGACGGTCGCAGCCCACTGGAAGTTCTCCGAAACCATGTTCGGTCTTTCCGCCGGCATGGTCTAGGGGCTGCTGTGAGCTTGCTCTGCCGAGGTGTAAGCTGCGACTGGGCATCTGGAGCCAGCCCCTTCGGGCCTTGATCGGGGAGTGCGTGGTGGCTGCCGGGATCGGAACCTGCAGTGCTCCGGGCGAGTCCGGTCCGTCCGTGTATTCCGGGACCGGTTAAACGAAGGCTGGGCCCCAGAGTACTGGGATAGGACTTAGAGCTGGACTTCAGCAACTCCTTCGACGTTGTGGAAGCACAGAAAGGTACGGTTGTGCCTTAAAAAATAATGGAGATTTTCGAATCAAGAAAGGTCATGGATCCGGATCTGATGCAACAAGTGGAGGATGCTCAAACAGCCATGAACCAAGCTGGATATAAGTTTAGAAACTTAAATCGACAGGTTGGGTTTTATGAAGGGAGCATTAATAGGGTGCTCAGAGAGAAGATAGGCGAGAAGATCAGAGAGAATTATATCTTGAGCTCCACCTTTAAGGAGAAAACGGCTTCCGTCAGCACGCAGACGGAGCCGCAGAAACTGCCAGAGGAAGCGACGGACACGCGCAAGCGGGAGAGGGAAATGACCCACAGCCCGCCCAGCGGATCTGGAGCTGAGAAACCAGCCCTGAAGAAGACCAGGACACACGAAGGTGTCGCCTGGTCTAAAGTTGGCAGGAGAAGGACAAGCAAGAAGGAGATGACGGAGGAGAAGAAGAAGGCTGAGCAGGACGTGGTGCCCCAAGGGGACATTGTGCCCGATAAGGGACAAGCCCCCAAGAAGAAGAAGAGGATAATCCTTCGGGAGGCCGTGACCATCACGCCAGCCCCGGGGATGAAATACGCGGATGTCCTGAGGGACATCCATAAGAAGGTGAAGCCTGAGGACCATGGCGTAAATGTCAAGTCCATCAGGCAGACGAGGACGGGCGACGTCCTCATCGAGGTGGATGCCAAGGCGGAGGAGCGGGACGAGGCGGGTGTGTCCGACACCGCGTCCCAAGGACGCAGGTGGTGGTCTACGACTTAGTCGAGACCACGGAGGCTGCTGATGTAGAGGCAGCTGTGAGGACGGCCCTGGGAGAGCAGCTTGGCTCTCCACCTGGGGTCAGCCTCACCAAAACAAGCAGCAGAGGCTGCATCCTAGCTTTCGTCGAGCTGGGTGCGGCCGCTGCTGCCTAAATGGAGAAGATCGCCCGACTGAAGGTAGGATGGTTGAACTGCCGGGCAAAAGCGCATAGCGCCGAAACCCGGTGCTACAGGTGCTACAGGGCACGTTGCGCGAGAGTGTGCGGCAGAAGATCGCAGCAAATGCTGCAGGAGATGCCTCCAAGAGGGCCATAAGGCAGCGGAGTGCCAGAATCTGGCAGCACCCCGCCCGCCGGCTACTGCCAGGAGGAAGATGTAGAAGAAGAAGAAGGCCAAGTTGGCAAAAACAGATGAGCGCTGAGGCACGGCGAAATGGCCTTACTACAATGTTTCTGAAGTAATGCGAAAGCGGTTCCGGGAACATGCGTTGGCAGGTACAAAGGAGTTCGTTAGTGGGTACGACCGTTTAGGTTGAGTCCCACACTCACCTTCGTTCCTTAAGGGCTTACGACACCTAAAGTTCGAATGTGGTCAGTGCATAAAGCATTTTCAATTCTCCTTTTCAAACAAAAAAAAATTATCATCATCATCATCATCATCCTCGATATCAATAATTTTTTAATGACCCCACGCGAGAGTATCAGTACTATTTTTCAATAATAATCGCTTGTCGTCATAAGGACTCAGTGCAATTTTTATTTGTTTAACGGTTTCAACATTATGAAGCCTAGATTTATTCGAATATTGTGTTCTAGATTGTACAATCCAGTTTCATAAGCATTTCGTGTAGTCATTGAAGGTGGCTGATTTCTTGACGACATTAGATTTAACCCCTTTTGCCATTTGACAAAGTCTTTGCCGTTTACGTGAATACTGTACATCTTACTCCGCAAGCCAACAAATCCAATAATAATTTGACCTGAACATTCGTCTTTCATTACAGCCAAAACTTTCTTGTTGGCTTGCGGGATTCCGAAAACATTGTCTCCGGGATAGTCTGACGTATCGAACTGACATACATTGTTTTTCATAAATCGGTTTAGTGAATAAGATTTGAGTTTTCCTCAATTCCGTAGTCACTAGATTTTCACTAAATATTGCTCGGCTGTGGAAATTTTGTTTGGCTATGAGGGCTTCATCTCCATATCTACCCTCCCATTTTGTCATGAGTTTCACATTCACATGCTTTCGTATGTTCTCCATTGAAGTCCATTAGCTAATGCATGTTTAAGAGCCTGGTAATGGAGCACATACTTTCGTTTAGGTAGGAGAGTAGTTAGGAGCTTCTCCGGGCTTGACCCTGGTGGTTTCGTTTCGGCAGAAGAGTAGTTAGGAGCTTCTCCTGGATTAACCCTGGTGGTTTCGAGTGTTCTCCATAGAACGGCAAGTCATTGTGTGCATCATGGAGTTCAGCTGGGTAATTCAAATCTACTTCTAGTATGTAGCCAATGGGTGAATCATCCGGAACTTTGGAGTTAAAATTGTTCAAATTTGTAACCCACTCGAAACCACCAAAAGAGAGTGGTTGTCCCATGGCCTAACCGTGCAGGTTGTTTGCATCAAAATACATGATGTAGATAATCTCTCCATTTTCGTCGAAAACTGCCATATACTTATTGTTGGCAATGGCATACCTGTTTGGGCATTGACTCACTCCACCCTTTTTGCCATTCTCAATCATTAACAGTATATCAACGTCAGTGAGGAGTTTCAATCTTACTTTTGTATATTTGAGCATGGTATCTCATGTCATACATGTCATACATGCTGTCACCATACATGTTGTGCGTGTGCACAATCCTCACCAGATATTGATGAGTCATTCAAAGTGCTATAGAATTTTTCTTTCTGTGGCAACTGACGTTCTTTTAGTTTCTATCTCTCGAGGCAAGGTATTCATAACAAATACAACGAGAAGAAGGCCAGAAACAAGAAATAAAATGACTCAAACTCCAAGGTTCGGAATAAAAGAACAAGTAGGCCAAAACAACATCGAAAAAAAAGGAAGAAATAAATGAACCAAAAGAAACACCAAAAGAGGAGGAAACCTACTCAATAGAGAAATTGAAGCAGTACGTCAAGGAAATGGGTAACCAGCTAAAAAGGGCACACCGCCTACGACTACAAAAAGCAAAAAAAATTGAAAAGTTGAACAAGCCCGAAAAGAAAACAACCATAAAAAAAAGGACCACCAGAGACGCAGAACAAAAGAAAACTAACCAGGAGACAACAGAAAAAGACACAACCCCAGAGGCAGAGCAGGAAGAAGAAAATGAGGATTACATATTTGGACAAACGATAAGAGGAAACTTTTACTCACTGATTATGGGAGAAAACAAATATGAGAAGGAAGACAACGAATGAAATAATTGAAAATGATAATTAAAAGAGAAAAAGATAAATAAATAAAATAAAATAAAACTTCCTTTGTAACTCTTCGCCTACTAGAAGAAAAATAAAGACAGTTCGAACAAATTCCACTGAAATCATTGAAGTAATAGTTCACAACAAATAAATATACCAATCTTCAATTCAAACCAACTATAGAAGCCACTACAAAGAAAGGGGAATCAACTCTTTAAAAACTAATCAAACATAGTCGTATCAAAATCTCGCGCATAGAAGAACTCAACCTGAAAGACACTATCCATTAGCCCTACAACTACACATTTTAAATTAGGAAATTATTCAAAAAAAAATAAAAAAATAAAATAAAAGAAGGAAAGAACAAAAATTTCTTTTGAACCATGCCCTAAATTGGGGGGGCATTGAAACGGTTCAAAACACCCCCGCACTTCAATTAAAATAAGAGGAAAGGAGAAACTTAAAATTAACACTAGAAATGTAATAAAGGGAGATAACGGACAGGACTCAATATAGCTACAAATTTATAAATATAGGTCAACAGGCCACTGGGAAAAATCAATAATTGCGTGCGCAATATACAGGGCCCAAAGGTAGGGAGACCAGCGGTATCAAGACGGGCTGGTGGCACTCTTGGGACAGCGTTGATTGAAAAATCACTTTTCGCTGGACAGACGATCAGAGAGGTCGTCTCGGAAAATCGCGAGCTGCCACGGATAGGGGATTAGTATCCATTGCAAGCACATGAGTGATTTGCGCGTAGCCATAGTTAGGGAGCATTCAGGAACAAACGAGGTTGGTTTTCTGTTTGATTAAAAGCAATTTTTATCCGCATCCCCTCAGTTTCAGCAGTTTTTCCTTAATTTTGGTTAATCTCTCATCAAGTTTGAGTACATGGGGACGTGTTTATCCATGGGTAAAATTCTCCTTCTACCAGGCATAGACCTGGAAATCGAAAATGGATTCCAAAATTGGTAAACTCGATCCAATGCGCACAACACTTTGAGGAGAGATAGGGAAAACTTAACTAACTCGATAGAGAGAAACGACCGATTCGAACCAGATTGAGTTTTCTACCAGGCTTTCGACCTGGAAATCACACAATCTGAATTCCGAAGGTAGAAATCTCTGAAAAACGTCCAGTTAGGCTAAGTTCAGTAGCTTTATTTGATACGGAAAAATGACCAAATCGAACCAATTTGAGCTTTCGACCTGGAAATCGCACAAGTTGAATTCTGAAGGTCGGAGTAACTGAAAAATATCGAATCAAGGTATATCCCATGCCACGTTGTTGAGTCTGAATTCCCTATGGTCATGAAGCGACCCAGAATGGGAATCTAGACTAGAACGCTGGATTCGCAAAACCAAACATAAGTAGCATCAATATATAATCATCATATATAATAATTTGACTTAAGGAATTGTAGTGCCTTCTTGCGATAGGAAACTAAGGTGGAGTTTCCTCCAGGCATTCCACATGGTCTTGAGAAAACGAATTCTCAGTTAAGGTGAAAAAAAGACTGAGAGGAATAAGAGAGTGTCCTGGGTGCTCGATAAAATGAGAGGGAAATAGGGATAGGAATCAATTTAATCGAAAGGGCGGCGATTCTATTAGGAGATCGAAGTCTCATCGCATAACCATTATTTTTCTCGCAATCTCCTCAGCACACTTGTGATCCCACAATCAATCATAAGTAGAATGACATTTCAATGAGTCATAACCGAAGGAGACTAAATTTTATAGAATCGTCAGCTGACGTAGAGTTGAGATCCACTGAAAGCTACATATGTGAGGAGTTTTTGATCCAAAATTATTTTCTTTTTCGAGACTTACGCGTGAAAAATAGCAATCAATTTCATCCAGGGGAAAGAGGGGTTCCCATCCCAGTTCCAAGGGTGTCCTTAATAGTAAAACTGAACAATCGGGTGGTAAGGGCATGTTTTAATGTTCTGCCCAGACTTGACCCAATTTGTGTAATTGGACTCGAGCTGCTGGATAGAGTCTATTAAAGGCAAACTGGATATATTTTCTAGGCAATTCTCAATGTTGCCAGAAAAGTCCAAGTTGCTACATACATATTAAATTAGCCAAAATAAGGGAAAACGCGTATTCACAAAGGGTAACAACTCTCGGTTTGTGTAAAGTCGTCAATGTGTGGATCTCAGCTCGACAGGTAAATGGAAAATTAGAATTCCATATAACGTCAATAATTGAGAAAAGAAAAAAATGTTACAATGCTTTTCTTTTCTTAATGCATGAAGGAAGCTCGATGTAAGAACTACCCTTTATTGGGTTACACTTATTGATATTCACTGAAAGTTTTATGATTGAGTGTAAGGTATATTTCTTCATTTTTGGATTTGAAAGTCTTGTCCTCAGGCGTCTCCTTACCGACCTTCAAACAGTATGTAAGGAGCACAGCGTTTACTTTTAAAGCCCTGTGTTCACGCAAGGCCTTGCCCACCTCAGAAATAAATAATCATTCGGCATCATCCAGGAAAGCAAGAACATCTTTGTGAACAAGGTTGGCTACAACACATGTTTTTATTCTACTATCAAACGCTTTGTCAACGTCAATCCATGTGACTCGATTGCTGATGGTAACGCAGGTTTCTACATTACCGACTGATTGTGCCTAACCTATAACTGTCTCACCGACTGATGATAACTGACCGACTGATGGTAACTGACCGATGGAAACTGACTGGTGGCGCCATCTGTCGGTGGTAGCTTGAACTACGTAGTAGTGCCATAGAACTGTCATAGCTATACTAAATTCGCAATATTGCCGCATGGTGAATATTTTACTATTTTCCGGGAGCTTGCGTGAAGCTGTCGATGCAAGCTTTCGAACCTTGCATCGCAAGGTTGAGGCAAGCATGCTGAAAAATATTGCGCTATCTGGACTAGTGCATAAATTAAAGTTCTGTGAAAAAGTTAGGTTATCTCACCATAATTGCCGGATTAGGGGGGTGGCTATAAGGGCTGTAGCCCGGAGCCCCGCTTTTGAAGGGGCCTCGAAATTCTTCCTCAAAACTTTTTAAAAAATTGGTATGAAAATTTTCAAACTTATTATTTTATTTCTCCATAGAGATAACTTGTTAATACTTATAATTTTCTTATTACACAATCCATGCTGAACCTGAAAATGTAGAATTATTTTACGAATTATTGTTCTCTTTTGCTGCGAGCTTCTTGTGACTGTAATGTTTCGATACTGATATACCATAGTTTACATCAACACTTTAGTCTAAGTATTGAGATCATAATTTTGTGAGTACCGAGGTGAGAGTCAAGAGTGTGTGAATGTGATTTTTTAATGCTTTTTAACTAAAAATATGTCGAGAAAGTGTGAAAGTGGTGCATCGAAAATAAAACAAAAATAAGCAGAGAAGAATTCAAAAGCAAACTTCCAAAACTGACAACTTTTTTCAATAATAAATCTAAATCAGTTATAACTGACAACAATCAAGATTTGTTGTCTTTTTCCCACTCTTTTCAAAGAACTGAAATTTCTGGAGAGGTAAAAAATGAAAATTTAATAACAAAAGCTATCGAGGATACACAGCGGAGATCACCAGGTTTGTGCGTTTTTGATCTAAATAAAACGGTTGTTGAATATACTGCGTAAATTATATATGCAATCGTTAATTGAATTGAGTGTTAAATAATGTAATAAGTATCAAATAATAAAATGATATTAAAATGCGTAAAAGAATTTAAAAGTGCAGACAATTACGAATCAGGGATAATAATGAATGCACAAATCTGTAATGATGAGACTGTAGAAGATTAAATATAAAATTAAAGATTTCAAAGATATCAAAAAAGTTTTGTGATAAAAGATTAATTGGTCTCAGTTAATTGGCAATCGAGAAAGATCGTCTAAAGTTAGCATCTTTTGAAGATCTAATTAAAGAATTCGCAAACGCAAAAGCGCGCAAGAATTAATTTTACCAGAAATTTTTCCGAGGGGCACCCCAAAAAAATTTACAGCCCTGGGCCCCGAGTTGCCTTAATCCGGCTCTGAGTCCATATTGACGTGTACTTACAAAGTCTGGATTACTTTTGTAATACTGTATAATAATAATAATACTAATGTGGTGAAACCTTCACCTCTAACTGTCCCGTGTGCCGCGTAAGATCATCCACGGCTAGAGACCTGACTCCAAGGAACAGTGCGTACACGTTCCAGTTGCGTCGGGATTGGTTGCTTTGAGGAACCATGAATGTAGCTTCCGGAGCCTACAACTTCTCACCAAAATAAGCGATCCCATCGCCCGAGAGCTCCGGCTCTTGCAGTGAGCCACGTTGCTTTGGGCTAACTCCCCAATGCAATGAATTATGCAGTTACGACACCAGTATCGCGCAGTGCCACCCACAATAGGCCTCTCTCGGATGGAGGCCATGGTTCAGTTGAGAGTGGAAATAGGACCGAACCGAGGCGACGACCAGGCCATGGCCCCGGACAAACGCGAAAACATCGATTTAAATGGTCGGACCAACTCAGGAGGGACATCCTTACCTCTTGGCAAAGAAGCTCACCGGCGCACAGTGCGGCGAATTAGAAAATTGGGGTTCAAAATAATCCAGAGCCTACAATTTTCATCCGATTTCATCCTTCTTTTTTTTTAATTAAAGCTAATTAAATTTTTAAGAGGTCTGTCGAGGCCGATTTCGTAAAAAGGCTCTGTTTGTTTATTATTTAAGTTGCAAAATGCCAAAAAACCATAATTTTCCATATTTGAGCTGCCTTTTCTGTATCATTTATTGATATTACCTAAAAAAGGTGAAAAACTGATAGATTTGCAATCGGTTAACAAATCCTGATAACTTAGTTGAAGTTCCTGCAATCCGTTCAATTGTTATAAACAAATTTATGAACAAAATCGATTTTTGCTGTACATTGAAGCCTGGAAGCTCTTTCATCACGTTTTTCCCCGCGAAATCGAGTAAAATCAATGTTTCACGAAAATCAAACACTTAAGTATTATTTTTTTGATGAAAATGAAAATTCTATGACAGAAATGGACAATCAACAATATTTATCATTTTTATAAACAATACTGATTAACAAATGCATTAAACGGTCACTCTTTGATGGAAAAAATCCATTTTTTTTGCATAATTGTTTATTTTATCCCTAAATTAAAATTCTGATGGAAGAAACTGACATTTCACAATATTTTTCATTGTTATTAACAATTCTGATCATCAATTGCATTTAATAGTCGCTTTCAAATAGGAAAAATCTCTTTCTTGCTGAAATGTTTATTAGATCATGAAAAATGAAACTCCTACGAAATATACTGACATCCAACAAAATTTCCCATTGTTATAAACAATCTTGATCAATTAATTCTTAAAATAATTCCTTCGTATAGAATGAATCTGCTTTTTGCGTTCAATAGTTAATGTTACTTTCAAATCAGGAACCGAATCGTAAAACATCTACGCTCAACATCTTTTTCCAATATTATAAACAATGAAGCTGAACGAAATCATGAAGCCTACCCATTTTTGGACGAAAAATTCTGGTTTTCAGCAGCGTTGTCCATTCTTGCCTCAATCATCTTCATTGGTTGCAATCCGACTGATTTTACGGGTATTAAATTCCCTTATCCTCTTGAAAATCTTATTATTCGCCTCTTGGGACTCTTCTGTCACGCAATGTGAAGGATACATTCCATGAAGCGTATCCAAGCATGTAGTGTGGAAAGACCAAAAGAGAAGTTTTTGATCTTCACAGGCTAGAGTGTCATTTTCTCCAACTTGTTCATAATGGAGGGCTTTGCGGAACATATGTAACATGACGATGATGATGGTGTTTCAGTGAGCGCTTGGCAAACCTTTCCGTCAACCATAGACATTATCATTTTATGCGTGACTTTGCAACGATTCCGACTTCGACCGAAATTAATTGTTGTTGGTTTGAGTTTATCGATTTCTCCTTGAATCTGACTCACCTCAGAGATGGTAGTCTCCTTCGTTTCCTTCAGGTAGCGGAATCGCATGATTCGACAAAGTCTTGATGACCCAGGATGTGGATTTTTCCAAATCGCCAAACATCTACCAGTTTCCGTGTCTATCATCTCCAACGCTAGCGGTACCATCGAAAAAATTAGGATGCTTGCATCAGATTTACTAGGATCAGTGAAAGACTACTAGTATGGATTATGACCAGATGTCCCATCACATCCATATTTTGAAGTTAAAGATATTGAAACATTAGGTCTGTCAACTAAATTTGGAGGTATGATTCCAGGTATTTTCATCAAGCGAGATACTGTGTGATCCAGCAAAGCTTGCATGTTAATACTCATACCCTCTTCCGTTATGATAATATGAGATTCTGGGAGGTAGCACCTTTTGTTGCATCTGCTAGGCTTCTGTAAGGTGGGTAGATATCAGAATTTTTAGCTTTCGCTTGAATACGAATAACTTCATACTGGTTTTCACTCAATTTTGCGTCTTCAATCAATGCTAATGCCTCATCACCAGTGTAGCGTGTAATTCCTTCTACTTCTGAATATGATAGTTCATCACGTAATTCATCGTGTTCATCATCATCATTTGACAAAAGTTTACTCATGTCATTAGCGATTTTAGTTTTACCAGAAGATCGCAAAATGCTCAGGAATGCACTCTGTATTTCAGAGTCAGAATAACATTCCCGAATTTTGAGCAGTTTTCGTCTCTTAGTTGATTTTGAGCTATTCTCGAAATCATCTGAAGGTCTTCTGCCGGGACAAACTCCAACGAATTTAACAGAGAAATCTGAAAGCAGCCATTCCGCATTCCTGGCCCTGAATGTTGTTATGTCATAAAAAGCTTTTTTCCACTTTTGTTCAAATGTGGACATGAAATAAGATAACTTATCTTCGATTGCTTTCAGACATTCGTCATTGATATTGTTATTGGCTTTGATATAGCTCAGAAGTTTTCCTCTATCTTTATAGCCACTTGTGATCAGAAAATCACAAAGAACTTGCTTCGGAACTCTAAATTCATTCATTGTTAGAAAAATGAATTATATTGAAAATAAGGTTTTCGATTGAAACTTATGAAGGAATGATTTGAAACTTACAACTGATAAAACTCCATAGTATCACAAGAAGAACACGAAAACAAACTATTCACAAATCTGCACTTTATGAGAAATAATCCTTACTATTTGGACTCAAGAGTCGTAAATAATGTAAGTCGGGAAAACACAAAAATCCAATGGATACGTGCTTGAACTTTTAAATATCCTTCCAAAACAACAAGCGTAGCAATTGAACATTAAGTGACGAGAAAAATGTAAGAACCGAAACAAGTGAACAACGGAACAACTGCAAATCGTTTGTGTCTCTTGATTGTCAGTTTTTTCGTTCTTCATTTGTTCCTGTTTCGGAACCCAAAAAACAGATTTATTCTATACGAAAGAATTATTTTAAGAATTAACTGATCAAGATTGTTCATAACAATGCGAAATTTTTTTGGATGTCAGTATATTTCGTAGGAGTTTCATTTTTTATGATCTAATGAACATTTCAGCGACAAAGAGGTTTTTCCTATTTGAAAGCGACTATCAAATGCAGTTGTTGATCAGAATTGTTAATAACAATGAAAAAATATTGTGAAATGTCAGTTTCTTCCATCAGAATTTTAATTTAGGGAAAAAATAAACAATTATGCAAAAAAAAATGGATTTTTTCCCTCAAAGAGTAACCGTTTAATGCATTTGTTAATCAGTATTGTTTATAACAATGGTAAATATTGTTCATTGTCCACTTCTTTCATATAATTTTCATTTTTGAAGACAAAACTAATGATTGCGCAGAAAAAATGCATTTTATATATCCAAAAGCGCTTATTTATTGCATTTGTTTATGAAATTTGTTTATAACAATCAAAAAAATTATACTTAAGTGTTTGATTTTAGTGAAACACTGATTTTACTCGATTTCGCAGGGGAAAACGTGATGAAAAGAGCTTCCAGGCTTCAATGTACAGCAAAAATCGATTTTGTTCATAAATTTGTTTATAACAATTGAACGGATTGCAGGAACTTCATCTAAGTTATCAGGATTTGTTAATCGATTGTGAATCTAACAGTTCTTCATGTTTTCGAGGTAATATCAATGAATGATACAGAACAGGCACCTCAAATATGAAAAATTATGGTTTTTTGGCATTTTGCAACTCAAATAATAAACAAACAGAGCCTTTTTTGCAAAATAAGCCTAGACAGACCTCTTAAGAATTTAATTAGCTTTGATTTAAAAAAAAAAGATGAAATCGGATAAAAATTTTAGGCTCTGGATCATTTTGAACCCCAATTTTCTAATTCGTCGCACTGTGCGGTGCGAAGAGGATTCATGCAGAGCTTACATGACCGTTGGGTGAATATGCACCCAGAATATGCTCATCAAACGCCTCAGAATTTAAGAGATATCCTTTTTGCGAAAAAACGGATATGAAGCTCTTCATCAACAAGAAGAAAAGCAACATCCTCCAGCGAACATTCCACCCGTTCCAGCAAGACCACCTTTGCAGATAGCCGATAATGCCAACATGAGAAGTAGGAGATCTATCCACCAAAAAGTCTTTCTCAGGATGGACAAATTACCTGAAGCTAATACTGCTCTCCCCGATTTGCTCCCCGAAAATGTTAGTCGCCAAATTCTCAGAAAAATTTTGGATTCCGAATTATCTGGAAAGAATAAGATCCAGGCGACCAATATGCTGGCCGTTCCTATACTGCTCTACACGTTTGGTGCAGTAAAATGGAACGTCGATGAGTTGAAGCAACTTGACCGAAGCACACGAAAGATGATGAGCAGCTACAGCCTGCTAAGTTCTAAATAGCCCAGATTGTATTATGCGACTCGTACATCCACATGAAGTCGTCAATGCTGCGGAGTTTCTATACCGTGCCGCAGATAGAGCCGAAGAGGTGCTTGGCCTCCCATTTGATTCCAGCGACACTACACATAGCCTAGCATCACGAACATCTTTGGTGCTCAAAAGTCGTGTACAGGAAGCAGAACATACGCTTCTACTAAGAAAACATGCTGACAAGCCCCTTCATGGTAAATTATACGGCATTATACGAAGAGAAGAGCTCTCGATGGGTCTGTCCAAAATGTTTCTCAAGTCTGCTGGATTAAAATCGGAGACTGAGGGATTTCTTTTTGCCTGTCAAGACGGCGTTATAGACACCTTAGTTTACTGCGAGCGCACAATGAATATACCTGTAGGCGATACCAACTGCTGAGCGTGCAAGCAAGAGCCAGAATCACTTGGACATATTTCTCATTCTCCACCACTCAACGTATCAGTGCTACGAAGTCTGATATTGTCCTCCAAGATCTGAAGAACAAGACCATTTACGTGATTGAATTCTCGGCACCAGCCGATGGTAATATCACGGCAAAGGAGGAAGAAAAACGGGCGAAATATCAAGCACTTATTTTCATGCTGAGCAGGCTGTACCAGGGCTACAAAGTCCATCTTGTAGTTCTCATAATCGGCTGTCTTGGAGGTATGAAAGCTTCATTCATTAGCCAACTCAACAAAATTCCGGCTTGCCAGCGTCAGGCTCATTCAATCGCGAACCGGATGCAAAAGGCTGTTCTTCTGGGATCACTTCATCTGGTCCGTCAACACTGTTCCTCATAACATTCTACAAAGATTGGTAGCTCTAAAAAAGTATCCAGAGGTGAAACATTCATCTCCAACTGTCCCGTCTGCCGCGTAAGGTCATCCGCGGCTAGAGACCTGACTCCAAGGAACAGTGTTGCCCGATGTTATCTCGCGTAAATTTCCCGCTCTTGCTTACCTTCTAGGATATATATAGTTAAAAGTTTGTCATAAGGACAACCGCAGGATTTCGCCGGGAGCGGGTGCTAATCTGAAAAATTGCACCCGCTCCCAGCGAAATCGCGGTAAAATTTCAGCTGTAACCACGTCTCACGACCGTGAGATAGGTGGTTACAGTCTGCGACGAACTCAATACGATGGTCCGGCAAAAGTCTCGTGCACCCTGAGGACACGGAGCGACCCAAGGACGACCGCCTTCTGCATTTTCCCCGCAAGTGTCTCAGCATTTTTTTGACACGCCGGGATGCTTTTCAGGCTATTAACCAGTGAAACCTTGGCACTTCCAAGAGCGCCGATGATCAAGACGATTAGCTTAACAGAATATTCCGGGTATAACCGTCGCAACTCCCTTATAA
>CAKNYM010049868.1:76317-109653 GCA_932195095.1 Andricus curvator
ATGCAAGCTTTTATGCATATGCATGATCTTACGTGTAATGACATCAATATATATATGTACAACGGTGTTTATTGAGTCGACGAGAAAATGAGATTTTGTTTAATGGGACTAATACAGGACAGTCCCCTGAGATGTTCACAACCTTTTTTTTTGTTTTTAACCTCTTAGTGAATGCGTGGGAGGAAAACTACATAAAACGGTGCTTATCAGGTCATCAAATTTAAAGCATCAAAATGACATGTAAAAGAAGATGTTTTACAGTGAAACTTATTTAGGATGAAGAACACAAGAACGCCAATCTAATTAACGTTTTCAAAAGCCGTAGGAATAATAATAAATAAAGGTTTTGTAAGGTTGAATGTTCAAGAGATGTAACGGTGTTTATCGGGTTGCGCTCGTACATTAAACGGTGTTTATAGGGGTCGGCGAGATAAAGAGATTTTGTTTAATGGGATTAATAGAGGACAGTCTACTGAGATGTTTACTACCTATTTTTTAGTTTTTAACCTTCTAGTAAATACGTGGAAGGAAAAATACATATAACGGTGTTTATCAGGTCGTCAAGTTAGAAGCTCCAAAATGACACGTAAAATCAAATGCAGGACAGTAAAACTTATTTAGCACCAAGAACGCAAGAACGCCAATTGTATCAAAGTTTTCAAAAGCCGTAGAAATAATAATAAACAAAGGTTTTGTAAGGTTGAATGTTGAAGAGATTTAACGGTGTTTATTGGGTCGTATTCATACATTAAACGGTGTTTATGGGGTCGGCGAGATGAAGAGATTTTGTTCAATGGGATTAATAGAGGATAGTATACTGAGACGTTTACTACCTATTTTTCAGTTTTTAACTTTCTAGTAAATGCGTGGGAGGAAAAATACATATAACGGTGTTTATCAGGTCGTCAAGTTAGAAGCTCCAAAATGGCACGTAAAATCAAATGCAGGACAGTAAAACTAATTTAGCACCAAGAACGCAAGGACGCCAATATTATCAACGTTTTCAAAAGCCATAGAAATAATAATAAACAAAGGTTTTGTAAGGTTGAATGTTGAAGATATTTAACGGTGTTTATTGGGTCGCATTCATACATTAAACGGTGTTAATGGGGTCGGCGAGATAAAGAGATTTTGTTGAATGGGATTGATAGAGAACAGTCTCTTGCGAAACAAATTTTCTAAAATAAGTCTAGAACATAAAATACACCTTTTCCATTAATCATTTAATAGAAAATAGAAAAAGGACACATGAAATTACGTAAAACGTATACAGTGGATATGCAGTAAGAATTTCTTGATACACTAAACAGAAATATTTTCCATTTTATTTTTTTCAGCTTCATACGAATGAAATTTAAAAAAATGGTTAAGCCCTGTGTTCGCCATAAAAACGCATATAAAGGGAGATTTATATATACTTTATTAAAAATTTCAAAATACAACAAAACATATTCATTATTAATTTAACATATATTAATTTGAATTCCAGTGCCATTTATTAATTTGAAGTCTAGTTAAGTGTCGCAAAGCTTGGCTGCATTTTTCTTCAAGACGCTAATTTTTTTAATATTAGCCATTTCCTGTCTTAAAAATAAACCTCCACAGCTTCATTTGCATGTTCTTTCCATTGAAAATTAAATTTTGTTTTGGATGAAATTGAATCGTTTAGAATTAGGTCAAAAGAATTGCTGGATCGACAATACACATTCATTGCAACCAGTAATATTCTATCTTATAATTTAAATTTTTTTATTGAATATGAATGTTAAAAACCACATTAAAATTAACAAACATTCCAATTATAATAAAATATGATATACATTTTCTGATATAAAATTTAAGAAACGAACCGAACGAAACGAAACCTTTTTGAAGCTGAGCAATTCCATGTCAAATCATCTAAAGAATTTCAGCTATTGTTAGTATACCATTAAGCCATTTCCCTTTCAGGGTAGGCGTGACACTACCCGATTCGGGTAGTGTTTCTAGGTGGATAGTTTTCTTGTAGTTATAAATAACTACAAGTTTGGGCTTACCACACCCATAATATGCCAACAGCACACAGTGTTCTCGAATGGTCACCCATCCAAGTACTAACCGCGCCCAACGCTGCTTAACTTCAGTGATCTGACGAGAACTGGTTTTTTCAGCGTGGCATCCGTTTTCTTATGTGTTGAAAGAAAAACCCCAAAATAATATTTTTTTAAATAAAAGCTTAGGAGATATTCAGAATTGAAAATTTTGGTCCTTTTTTTCTTAAACTTTCATAACTTTGGCGATTTTAGTGATATTAAGGTATATTTTTTTATAAATTATTCGTAATAGGATGAAATTTTGGGAAAATATTTTCTGAAGAGAAAAATTCAAAAACTTCTTGTATTTTTCAGAAACTAATTTTGAAACTGAATTTCTGAAAAAAAAAACACTTTTCATTTTCTTCATTTTTTATATATAGATAGCTTACAATGTCCTTTTGGCCACGAAGGAATAGTCTATTCACTATTCCTTCGTGGTTTTGGCGTACGTTTTTAATTATTTCTCGAGAACTAAGGGAGATCCCATTTTGATATTTACAGGACTTGTAGAGGACATTGGAAGCCATCTACATAAAAAAATGAAGGACATAAAAAGTGTTTTTTTTTGTGCAGAAATTCAGATTCAAAATTAGTTTTTGATTAATCAAAGAAGTTTTTGAAATTTGTGTTCCAAAAATATAATTTCAAAACTGCTCCCTATTACGAATAATTTAGAAAAAATAGACCTTAATATCGCTAAAATCACCAATGCTATAAAAAGTTAAGAAAAATGGGACTAAAATTTTCAATTTTGAATATCTTCTAAGTTTTTTGATTTTTTCAAAAATTATTTTGTGATTTTTTCTTTCAACACTTGAGGGAACAAATTCTAAAATTTTCATCAGAATTACTAACAATAGCTGAAATTCTTCGGCTGATTTGACATGGACTTGCTCAGCTGATCTTTCTATACATGATATTCATATATTTCAAATATTAAGGTTCGGAAAAGATGAAATAAAAACTTTAAATTACGAAACTGCTCTATTAAAAACATCATTCTTTTTTTAATTTAGGTTTGATTGACCCACCTTCTGATAAATTCCAGATAAGTTTAGCGCATGTTAAATCTTATGGTGTAAATTTAACTGAATTTTAATTTTGATAAAGAATTTGGAGGATTCCATATAATAATTCTCCCTGATTTTTGTTAAAATTAAATATTTTATGAATTATAAATAAAAGAAGTTTTTATTACATACTACCTATTTTTTGAACTATTTCTTTCTAACTAAAACCAGCGTGTAGGATTTTAGGGAATTTTTTAAGGGGGAAAAAAAGGTACCGAATATACAACTTTAAAAAACACACGTTTCGTCTTCATTTCGTACGTCGTTTTTTAAAATAAAATCTTTTCTCAATATCGCTTTTTGCCATTTTTCGACGTTTTCTTTTCCCGAAGGAACCGAAAAAAAGTGAATTTTTTCATTTTCGTGTACAGGTTGTGAACTATAACCTGACTTACAGTTCGGCACAATACACGAGTGTCCATTGAATTTGCACTTTGACATTGACATTATGGTCAATATCAAATATAGGAATCTCACCAAATCACTTAAACACACCATATTTACTCATTATTATAAATTATTCATTGCATCTTTTTATAAAATCACCGTTTAGCACAATGGGCACAATGCTTTTGTAGAGAGTGGCACGTGCAAAGCGCTCTGGTGAGAACATTTTGCACATAGAAACTATAATAACTAAGGGAAGCACGTTACGCCGTTGCAGACACGGGGAGTACGATAGGGCTGGTCTCTTGAGATGTTCGCTACCTTTTGTTTAAGTTTTTAACCTTCTAGTAAATGGGTGGGAGGAAAAATATATAAAACGGTGTTTATCAGTTCGTCAAATTAGAAGCTTCAAAATGACACATAAAAGAGAATGTAGAACAGTGAAACTTATTTAGCACGAAGAACACAAGGACGCCAATATTATCAACGTTTTCAAAAGCCGTAGAAGTAATAATAAATAAAGGTTTTGTAAGGCTGAATGTTTAAATGATTTAACGGTATTTATCGGGTCGCGTTCGCACATTAAACGGTTTTTATGAGGTCGGCGAGATAAAGAGATTTGGTTTAATGGGATTGATAAATAACAGTCTCTTGAGATCTTCGCTACCTTTTGTTTTATTTTTTAACCTTCTAGTAAATGCGTGGGAGGAAAAATACATATAACGGTGTTTATCAGGTCGTCAAGTTAAAAGCTTCAAAATGACACGTAAAAGAAAATGTAGAACAGTGAAACTTATTTAGCACGAAGAGCACAAGGACGCGAAACTTATCAATGTTTTCAAAAGTCCAAGAAATAATAATAAAAAAAGGTTTTGTATCGTTACATTTTGAAGCGTTTTAACGGTGTTTATTGGGCAGCAGTCATACATTAAACGATCTTTGTCGGATGCGCAAGATAATGAAATTCTTTCAATGGGATTAATAGAGCACAGTCTTATGAGTTGTTTACTACCCATTTTTTAAGTTTCTATCCCTATAGTAAAAGCGTGAGAGAAAAAATACATTAAACGGTGTTTATCAGGTCGCAAAATGAAAAGCTTCAAAACGACACGTAAAAAAAAGTGCAGAACAGTGAAACTTCTTTAGCATGGAGAACACTAGAACGCCCATCTCATCAACGTTTTCAGTAGAACTTGGGGGAATCCGAATTGATACTCCCCATGTTCAATACATGTCATGCAATCTTTTGAGAAGATGATAGCGCTTTGCGCTAAGTGATCATGGCGTTTATAATTAAAATAAGTGCCAGCGGTGGGCGACCTGTTAAACACCCTTACATAACTAATTCGGCCCTAATGAGAACCTATATATACTTACTAAAAAACATGTGTAAATATATGCATGCAAGCAGTCAATGATTCGATGACTTTAGAAAAACCTGGCAGCCTAGTACTAATATTATATTTCGCTAACGACATTAAATGTCTAATTTCAAACGTAATTATATTATCACATATGCGCACCAAATCGACTCATCGCTGTTCAACAAAACCATCAATATGCTAACGTACGGGGAATATATTCTCAAGTTTAGTATATGGCATGCAGTCTTCAGCGAAGATAACAGCGATTCGCATAAAGTAATTATAGCATTTTTAATTGTTAATAACTACCAGCTACGAGGGACCTGCTAAACACCCTAACGTATTTAACTCGAACCTAATGAGAACCTATATATACATACTAAAAAGTATGTGCAAAAACATCTAAGCAGGCATTCAATGATTCTACGACTTTAGACAAACCTATCACCATAGTACTGATACTATATTCTGTTAACGACTTTTAATCTCTCATTTCAAACGTAATTATATTATCAATATTGCTAAGCAAATCGTCTGAGCGCTGTTCATGGAACCCATCAATATGCTGACGTACGGAAAATCTAGATTGATATTATCCATGTTCAATACATGTCACGTAGTGTTCAAAAATGATGCCAGCGACGAGCGACCTGCTAAACACCCTTACGTTTCTAATTCGGACAGAATGAGAAGCTACATATACTTACTGATAAAAATGTGTGAAAACTTTTAGGCAGACAGCTAATGAGTCTATGGCTTTGCACAATCTAACATCTTATTACTGATAGTATATTCTGCGAGCGACTTTGAATATCTAATTTCAAACTGCATTACATACGTAAGGGTGTTTAGCAGCTCGCTCGCCGCCTGCAATTATTATAATTTGAAAACGATATAATCACTTGATTCGAGGCGCTATGATCTTACTTGAAGATTGCATGACATCAATCGAACTTGAAGAATATCAATACAGCTTTCTCGTACGTCGACATATTGATGGGTTCTATTGATAACGATCTTTTGATTTGTTCCGCATAAGTCATATTATAATTACGCTTGAAATTACAGACTTAAAGTCGTTAGCGAAATATAATATTACTAATGGAATATTAGGTCTTTCCAAATCCATAGACAGATTGACTCTCCGTTCACATACTTTTACACATGTTTGTCAGTAAGTACATATAGGTTCTTAGAGGGCCCGCATCAGATACGTAATGGTGTTTAGCAGGTCGCTCAATTCTGGCAGTTATTATGAATTGAAAACGCTATAATCACTTAATTCGAATCGCTATGATCTTCATTCAAGATTGTATGTCATGTATTGAGCTTGTAGAATATGAATACGGATTCCCTGTACGTCAGTATATTGATGAGTTATATGAACAGCGATCTTTTGATTTGTTCCAGATAGGGGATAATATTATTACGTTTGAAATTAGAGCCTTATAATCTTTAGCGGAATATAATATTAGTAATAGAATTTCACGTTTTTGCAAAGTCATATGGTAGATTCACTAAGTGCTTGCTTAAATGTGTTTACACATTTTTTTAGTTAGTTTATATATAGGTTCTTATAAGGTCCGAATTAGATACGTAAAGGTGTTTAGCAGGTCGCTCTCCTCTAGCAGTTATTATTAATTTAAAATGCCATAATCATTTAATTTGAGTCGCTATGATCTCTCAGTGAAGATTACATGACTTGTATTAAACTTGGAGAATATCAATACGGGTTTCCTGTACGACAGTATATTGATGGCTTCTATGAACAACCATCTTGTGATTTGTCCCAAATACGTGATCTGATCATTATACTTGAAATTAGAGACTTGAAGTCGTTAGTGGAATACCATATTATTTATGGAATGTTAGGTCTTTCCAAATCCATAGACATATTGACTCTCTGCTTAAATGTATTTCCACACATTTTTTAGTAAGTATATAGAGGTTCTTAGTGGGTCCGCATTAGATACGTAAGGGTGCTTAGAAGGTAGCTCACAGCTGACAGTTATTGTTAATTAAAAACGCCATAATCACCTAATTCAGATCGCTATGATCTTCATTGAATTTTCCAAGGCGTGTATTAAACTTGGAGAATATCAATACGGCTTCCCCGCACGTCAGCGTATTGATGGATTCTGTGAACAGCGATCTTGTGAATCGTTGCGGATATGAGATAATATAATTAGGTTTGAAATTATAGATTAGGTCGTTAGCGGAAAATAATATTAGTAATAAGATGTCAGGTTTTTGCAAAGTCATAGATTTACTGAGTGCTTGCGTATATGATTTTACACATTATTTTTCAGTTAGTGTATATATAGTTTCTTCTTTGGTCCACATTAGATACGTAAGGGTGTTTAGCAAGTCGCCCACAGACTGCAGTTATTATAAATTAAAAACACTATAATCACTTAATTCGAGTCGCTATGATCATACTTGCAGATTACATGACATTTATTGAATTTGGAAAATGTCACTACGGATTCCCCATATATTAGCATATTGATGGTTTCTATGAATAGCGATCTTTTGATTTGTTCCAAAATACATGATCTGATAACTACGCTTGAAATTAGAGACTTAACGTCGTTAGCGGAATATAATATTACTAATGGAATGTTAAGTCTTTCCAAATCCATAGACTGATTGACTCTGCTCAAATATTTTTACACGTATTTTTCAGTAAGTATATATAGGTTCTTATTTGGTCCGAAATATATACGTAAGAGTGCTTAGCAGGTCGCTCACCGTTAGCTGTTATTATTAATTAAAAACGTCATAGTCACTTAATTCGAACCGCTATAAACTCTGAAGGAAGACAGCTTAACATGTATTAAACCTGGAGAATATCAATACGGATTACCTGTACGTCGGTATATTGATGGGTTCTATGAACAGCGATCCTTTAAATTGTTCCGTATATGTGATCATATTATTACGATTGAAATTAGAGAATTAAAGTCTCTAGCAGAATACCATATTATTTATGGAATGTTAGGTCTTTCCAAATCTATAGACAGATTGACTCTTTGCTTTAAGGTTTTTACACATATTTTTCAGTAAGTATATATAGGTTCGTAGTGGGTCCGCATTAGATACGTAAGGGTGTTTAGCAGGTCGCTCACAGCTGGGAGTTATTATTAATTAAAAACGCCATAATCACTTAATTCAAATCGCTATGATCTTCATTGAATTTTCCAAGGCGTGTATTAAACTTGGAGATTATCAATATGACTTCCCCGTACGTCAACGTATTGATGGATTCTATGAACAGAGATCTTGTGAATCGTTCCGGATATGAGATAATATAATTAAGTTTGAAATTAGATATTCAAAGTCGTTAGCGGAATATAATATTAGTAATAGGATGTTAGGTTTTTGCAAAGTCATAGATTCACTGAGTGCTTGCTTATATGATTTTACACATTATTTTTCAGTTAGTGCATATATAGTTTCTTCTTTGGTCCACATTAGATACGTAAGGGTGTTTAGCAGGTCGCCTACAGACTGCAGTTGTTATAAATTAAAAACACTATAATCATTTGATTCGAGTCTCTATGATCTTACTTGAAGATTGCATGATAATTATTGATCTTGGAAAACATCACTACGGATTTCCCATATATTAGCATATTGATGGTTTCTATGAAGAGCGGTCTTTTGATTTGTTCCAAATACATGATCTGATAATTACACTTGAAATTAGAGACTTAACGTCGTTAGCGGCATATAATATTACTAATGGAATTTTAGGACTTTACAAACCCATAGACAGATTGACTCTCTGCTCAAATATTTTTACACACATTTGTCAGTAAGTATATAAAGGTTCTTATTAGGTCTGAAATAGATACGTATGGGTGTTTAGCAGGTCGCTCACCACTAGCTGTTATTAGTATTAAACCTGGAGAATATCAATACGGATTTCCTGTACGTCGGTATATTGATGTGTTCTATGAACGGCGATCCTTTGATTTGTTCCGGATATGTAATAACATTATTACGTTTGAAATTAGAGACTTATAGTCGATAGCGAAATATAATATTAGTAGTAGGATGTTGGGTTGGGTGGCGGACAACTGTGCCTGGAGGAAGTGTGCATGAGGCCATCTGTGTACGTCGGTGGCCACAGGTACAACTGTGCACGTTTTTGGCGACAGGCACAACTGTGCACAGGGCCACCTCTGCACGTCTCAAGTTCGACGTGCACAGTTGCAAGACTCCCATCTGTGCACGTGAACCGTTCGTAGGGTACCATCTATGCACGTCCACATTTAGACGTGCACAGTTTGGAGTATCCTATATGGGCACGTGAACCGCTGGTAGGGTACCATCTGTGCACGTCGTAATTTAGACGGAATTCAAGGAATTCACTGAATTCAAATAATACAAGGAGTTCACGAAATCCAAGGAATTCACGTAAGTAAGTAAGTATACCATTAAGCCATTTCCCTTTCAGGGTAGGCGTGACACTACCCGATTTGGATAGTGTTCCTAGGTGGATAGTTTCTTGTAGTAAATAACTACAAGTTGGGCTCACCACACCCACGGTGTGCCAAAAGCACGCGGTATTCTCGAATGGTCACCCATCCAAGTACTAACCGCGCCCAACGCTGCTTAATTTCAGTTATCTGACGATAACTGGGTTTTTCAGCGTGGTATGGCCGTTGGCAATTAATTATTTATTTATTTGGCACGTAATTCACGAAAATCACGGAATTCATGGAATTTGCGGAATTGAAGTAATTCACGAAATTCAGAATATTGACAGAATTCAGGAAATTCACAGATATCAACGAATTCACGGAATTCAATTAATTCACGAAATTCAAGAAATTCGCCGAATTGAAGGATAGGAATTCCGTGAATTTTGTGAATTCTTTGAATTCCTTGAATTCCGTGAGTTTCTTGAATTTCGTAAATTTCGTACATTCTTTGTATTTCGTGAATTTCGTAAATGTCTTGAACTTCTTGAATTACTTGAATTCCGCGTATTCTTTGAATTCCGTGTTTTCCTTGAATTCCGTATATTCCTTGAATTCCGTGTTTCCTTGAATTTCGTGTTTGCTTGAATTTCGTATATTCCTTGAATTCCGCAAATTCCTTGAATTCCGAAGTTTTGTGAATTCCGTGCAGCGCGTGAATTCTTTGAATTGTGTGTATTACTTGAATTCTTTAAATTCCGTGAAGTCCTTATATTCGTGCACAGTTGTGCCAGTGGCCAACAATGTGCACAGTTGTACCACCTGCCCTTGACGTGCACATTTGGGCTCATGCACGGTTACTTCGTGCACAGTTGTACCCCTCGCAAATTGAGAAGTGCACTGTTTTGAGTATCTCATCTGCGCACGTGAACCGTTTCTAGGGTACCAGCTGCGCACTTCGACATTTAGAATGCACTGTTGGGAGTGACACATCTGTGCACGTATGAATGGGCGTTTATTGGGTCTTTTATATATAAATATATTGGCCGACCCAATATGTACCTTTATGTACATCACACAACAGGAAAAAATCATAGTTTATCGGGTCCTAAGTATTTAAATTGACTTTTTCTTTCACTGAGACTTATAAATACTAAATTGGAGTTCATAGATATTTCTGTAATTAGTTGAAAAGTATATGTAAAGAGTTGATTTTAATATGTAATTTTTTTTTGCAGATATAAAAAATCAATATTGTATACATTAATATCTAAGATATATTTTCCGTTGTAAATTATCTTTCTTGAACCGTACATCACTTTTATATTGTTATGTAAAGCATTTTTACATACTTTTTAAACTGAAAACATTTTTTTGGTATATAAGTATGCTTACTGGGTCTTTTATATATAAATACATTCACTGACCCAATGACCACCTTTATATTCATCACACATTAGAGGTAAAGCGTGATTTATCGGGTCCTAAGTATTTAAATTGAATTTTTCTTTCACTGTGACTTTTACATACTAAATTAAAGTTCATAGATATTTCTGTAATTAGTCGATAAGTCTATGTAAAGCGTTAATTTTAGTATGTAAACATTTTCTGCAGATATAAAAAATCAATACTGTATACATTAATACCAAAGATATATTTTCCGTTGTAAATTAGCTTTTTTGTACCTTGCATCACTTTTATATGGTTATGTAAAGCATTTTTACATATTTTTCACACTAAAAATGTTTTTTTACATATAAATATGCTTATTGGGTCTTTTATATATTTATATTGGCCGACCCAATAAGCACCTTTATGTCCATCACGCATTAGAAGTAAACCGTAGTTTATCGGGTCATTAGTATTTAAATTAAATTTTTCTTTTACTGTGGCTTTTACATACTAAATTAAAGTTCATAGATATTTCTGTAATTAGTCGATAAGTCTATGTAAAGCGTTAATTTTAGTATGTAAACATTTTCTGTAGATATAAAAAATCAATATTGTATACATTATTACCAAAGATCTATTTTCCGTTGTAAATTAGCTTTCTTGTACCTTGCATCACTTTTATTTTGTTATGTAAAGCATTTTTACATGCTTTTTATACTAAAAATGTTTTTTTGATATATAAAGGTGCTTCTTGGGTTCGACCCAATAAACACCGTCTAACATATGAAATTTATCGGGTCGGACACAATAAACCCGGAATGGCCCGATAAACACCACTTTATCTCAAAAATGGACCTGATAAACACCGTTTAACATATATATATATAGATTCGATTGTCCGAAACGAGAAGTGCCAAATTTTCTGGAACTACGATTTTCGCGCAGCAGTCTCCGTTGCGCACTCAAGGCCTGACATTGTTCTCTAAGACTTCGAAAAACGAACTATATTCGTGATCGAATTCTCGGCTCCGTCCGAATACATCACTGCAAAGGAGAAAGAAAAAGAGGAGAGGTATCAAGACCTTAAAAGAGAGCTACAACGACTGTACCCAAAATATTCGTTACAAGTAATTGTCCTTGTGATAGATGCTCTCGGAGGTGCGAAACTATCACTGGTTCGTAACCTTAAAGCCATACCCGCGTGCCAAAAATATGCCAAGGCACTTGCGAGATGGATGCAGAAAGCTGTCATCCTTGGGTCGCTTCGTGTCCTTAAGACAAACGAGGGTTTCGCCGGCCTGTCGTTGTGATTTCGTCGTTGCCTATGACCACCCATCTCACGGTTGTGAGACGTGGCCGTGGGTGTGATTTACCGCGGTGCTACTGGGGGCTATTGACATTTTTTAGATGGCAGTTGCTCTTAGTGGGACCCTGCGGTGGTTGTTTAACTTTTTTTTTTTAATTATATATATATATATAGTTTTACATGAAGAAAAGTTCGATAAAAGTAGGTCTCCCCTACCATGAAAAATAATATCAATGTAATAATCGTTGAATTTCGACAATAAATATTCATACATTCCATTTTTAAACTCGTCAAACTTTTCATGGTTCAGTAACTCAAAAATAACATTCTCGGATAGTTCGCCTATTTTTATAGAAATACAATGTTCGGTTAATAATTCTACAATTTGAGACATATAATCTTCTACTAAAATGCGTAAAGCTTGAAGCATTCCAAAATACTCATTCGCAGACAACATAATAGTTTTCAAGCAAATAAAACTAGCTTTTTTCATAGCTACTGCAGGCACAAAAACTTTTTTTTTCTTGTTTTCACAGGATTTTCCATCACGTTCACTATTTTCACAATCAGGAGAAGCTACTCTGTCAAACAGAATAGCTTTTTCCCCGAATGACGTCGTGAATTTCACTTTGTAATCGTTAATATTGAGCGGCTCTTTATCTGATGATGAATATCCTTCATTTTTAAAGTAAGCACTTATGACATCAAACTGCTCCTATTAGTGTATACAATCTATATATAGTAGAAAATGATCCTCGATAAGTGTGTAAAACCTATTCCTGCTTTCGAGGAAGTACTGACCCTTTCTTCATCATCATCATCATCAGCATCATCGGGGAACGTACAACTAAACAAAGTTAATCGATGGCGGAACGAATGCATACTGTGTTTAAGAGCAGTGCGAAAGGAATTGTCATGGATACCACGACTGTCAATAAATCAGAAAAGAAAATGTCTAAATATATTTGAACACTTGGAATGTCTTAAAGCTCGATTCGAGTTTCTCGCTAAGAAGGGTAGCGGACTTCAGAAGAAACGCAATGACATTAACGATCGAGTGGAGTGGATTGACGTCGTCAAAGCATTCGGTAGTCGAGCGAAAACATTTATTGTCGCGAACCTGGTTCACAAGGATGTTCTTGCCTTCCTAGATGACGCCCAAGTGCTATTTATAAGTACATGTGGGCCGAGCCTTGCGAGAACATAGGGCTTTTAAAATCAACACTGTGCTTAATGCATATTATCTAAAGATTGGTAAGGAGAATCCTGATGTTAAGAACTTTAAATCAAAGAATGAAAAGATATATGTCACCACGGATTTGAAATTATGGTTTACCAACAACGCAAGATACCCTATCTTGACTGAAATGGAGGAGTTTCAAGAGAAAGACTCTGGATGGACCTTAGACTCTGTTGTGAAATTAGAAGTGAATATCAACAAACTAAACCCCGTGAAAGGTAGCTCATACATTGATCTTCCTCTCAGGACCAAGAGAAAAGAAGCAGATGTTAACGTGCCAAATATGAAGGACAACGAGTGCTTTAAGTGGGCTATATTATCAGCCATACATCCAGTCAATAGGAATCAGTACACTCCTAAACGCGTGTCCAGCTACGAGCAGTAGAAGGATGAATTACATTTTTCTGGAATCAATTTCCCCGTCGCAATAAAAGATGTATCCCAATTTGAAGCACAAAATGGCATCTCAGTGAATATTTATGGTTTGATTAAAAAAAAAAGCAAAAGTTGACAGTCGTTCCTCTTCATCTCACTTCACAGGTGAGGAAAGCTCATGTGAACCTCCTCCGAGTTGAAGAGGAATATGTGAATGAAGACAGCAGTGATGAAGAAGAAGACAACAATCAACAGGATAGAAAACCCAAGTCCTTCAACTTCCACTATGTGTGGGTCAAAGATCTTTCTCGATTAGTTAGCCGCCAGCTATCGAAACATAATGGAAGAAAACATATGTGTGAACGATGCTTGCACTACTTTTCAAGAATAGAGAAGTTGGTAGCTCATAGCGAAGATTGTAAAAAAGTGAATGATTGTGAAATAGTGCTACCAAAACCGGATAGGAACATCATTGAGTTCAACAATTTTAAATATAGAGAAAAAGTACCTTTCATTATCTATGCCGATTGTGAGTCCCCATTAATACCAAATGATGATGTACAAAAACAGAGTACAAACTCTAAAGTATTCCAAAAACATGTAGTTTTTGAAAATACGGGCATCTCCAGTTCCGATGCAGAAACTAACAGCAAGGCAACAGGAAGCTTTCTTTGAAGCCACAACTTGTCACATCTGTCCGAAAGCCCTACATCCACCGATGAAGAAGTTCCGCGACCACTGTCACCGTACGGGAAAATATTAAGGTCCCGCACATGAACACTGTAATCTAGAAAACCAAGATTCCAACAGCATACCTGTTGTGTTCCACAACTTGAGTGGGTATGATGCTCACCTTATAATCCGCGATATTGCTACACAATTTAAGGAAAAATCAAAAGTTCTGGCATTAAATAAGGAAAAATACATATCTTTTACAAAATATTTTAAGGGAACACGGATAAAATTCCGATTCATCGACTCATTCGGATTCATGGCATCGTCCTTGGAAAAGTTAGCATCGTATCTCACTGAGTATAAAATTGTGAGTGCAATGTTTTCTAGAATTGAGAGTGGGAAAGTAGAACTTCTAACGAGGAAAGGTGTTCTCCCCTATGAATACCTGGACTCGAGGGTGAGACTGAAAGAAAACCAGCTTTCCACCAAAAGAAGTTTTACAGTACCCTGAATGACTCATCAATATTTGATGAGGACTACGAACATGCACAACAGGTATGGTGTGCATTTAGTTAAAAAACTCTCGGCGAATATGTGAAATTATACATGAAGACTGATGTGTTGTTGTTGACTGATGTCTTTGAAAATTTCCGAGAACAGTGTCTCATGGCTTACGGTCTCGATCCAGCACATTACTAGACGACTCCTGGCTTAACATGGGACGCCATGCTCAAATATACAGGGGTGAGATTGGAACTCCTCACTGACGTTGATATGCTATTGATGATTGAGAATGGTAAAAAAGATGGAGTAAGTCAATGCCCCCACCGATACACCATTGCCAACAACAAGTATATGAAAGTTTTCAATGAAAGAGGTGAAATCATCTACATTATATATTGCGATGCAAACAACCTTTATGGTTGGGCAATGGGACAAGCCCTTCCTTACGGTGGTTTCGAGTGGGTTACAAATTTGGAAAATTTCGATTTTAATATTCCAGATGATTCACCCACTGGTTATATTCTAGAAGTTGATTTGTACTATCCACCCGAGCTTCACGATGAGCATAATGATTTACCGTTCTGTCCAGAACACTCGAAACCACCGGGTTCCAACGAGGAGAAACTTGTAACTATCCTTCTACTGAAACATAAGTACGTTCTCCATTACCGAGCTCTCAAACATGCTCTTGCAAACGGTCTTGTATTATTCAAAATCCACAGAGTACTTTAATTTAATCAGCCAACATGGCTCAAGAGTTACATAGATTTCAATACTGAAAAGAGAGCACAAGCTAAAAATGAATTCGGAAAGAACTTGTACAAATTGATGAATAATGCAGTTTACGGTAAGACAATGGAGAACATACGAAAGCATGTAAACGTGAAACTCGTGGCGAAATAGGAGGGTAGGTATGGAACAGAAGCCCTCATAGCTAAACCGCCCTTCCACAGCCGAGCCATTTTCAGTGAAAATCTCATGGCTATAGAGTTAAGAAAGACAGAAGTTTTTTTTTAAGAGCCAATCTATGTGGGTCTGATAGTCAGACACGGACAGTTTAATATATGAAGTGAAGTGTCAGGACATTTATGCCGACATGAAAGAAGATATGGAAAAGAATATTAAACAATTGGACACATCACGTTACCCTCGAGGCAATGTTTTTGGAATGCCGCAAAGAAACAAGAATGTTTTGGGTTTGATGAAAGATTAATATAATGCTGAACTAATTACACAATTTGTTGGTTTGCGGAGTAAGATGTATAGTATCCGTGTCAATGGTGAGGACTTTGTTAAAAAAGCCAAAGGTGTAAAAGCAGCTGTTGTAAAGAAAAGTATTACCTTCGATGATTACACCGAATGCTTGTGAAATTTGAGTATCCAATCTAGAACGCAATATGTGATCAGGTCAAGACTACACAACGTCGAAACGATTGAACAACAAAAAATTGCACAAAGTCCTTATGCCGATTAGCGATACTCACTCCCAAACAGTACAGCCACCCTCGCATGGGGGCATTATAGAATCAGCGCAATGGATGTCGATGATGTTTTAAGTGATAGTGACGAAGAATTGCTGGATATTCTGTTAAAAGATTAGGTTTGAGTTGTAAATAATTGTAAATAGTAGATATAAGGGTTATATTGAATGAAAACATGACATATGAATTGCTTTTTTATTTATAAAAAATCTTACATCTAGTTAGCACAAGCGTAGAGTTAGTATTATATATCTCATAATTGAACCGCCGGATGTAATAAGGGGGTATAAAATTTTTCTGCACCATTCGGTTGGCCCCTGGGCGACTTTTTTTTTAAATTAAAATTTTGATTTTTTAAACATATATCCTTATAGGAAATTTTATTGTGCATATTTTTTTCTTCTTGTAAAAAGTTGTCACTTATGCTGTTTCCAAAATAAATGCAAAAAACACATTTTTTGAGAAACGACGATTTTCAGTGTTTTTTCACTTCAACTCGCTCTAAATCTCAGAGTTTTACATTTTTTTACATTAAAATTTCAGGAGTTACTCATTAGACTATTATTAAAGTGTTAGTGAAATCGCAATTAACATTTATTTGTATTAAAAAAGGTTTTCTGAAAAGTTTTATTTCATTGGTCCAGCTGCTGAAAAACTATGATGCTTTAATTGTTTCGCTCGGCGTCGTGAATGTACGACTCAGCGCCGTCTATGAGAAAGGTGAGACGCACAGCTGATTCCTGAAGGTCTGTACGTAAAAACTTATTATATTTTTTATCATAAGTTATTTAAATGGAGTAATTGTTAATTCAAATAATTAGGATAATGAGAGTTTCATGCATGTAAATACCAAAGAACTATTCTAAATAAGTATATTAATTTATTTTAATGATATATTGCGTCGAATACCTGAACGAGTCACATATCACAGTAAGAATTCATTTTTCTACTTAATAATAATAAAATTCTAATCTTCATCGGAAGTGGCTTCGTTGGATGAAAAGTGAACAACTTGACTATTTCTCTTAGCAACAGCTTGTTTAATATTTATTTTTGCAAAATACTCATTGTAAAACGCCCTTCCTTCTTCGCTCAGGTAAACCATTAAATTTTTAATGTCTTTCATTTTTGCGGAAGTAATGCCAACTCGCGGGGGAGGTAGATTTTGCAAATCTCCCAGTTTAAGCTTCGGACAAACGTGATAAGTAGAAGGGTTTTCTCCTAAGTAGTTATTAAAAACATCTATTTGTCCGGTTGCAAAGTAGTGAATTACGCGTGCTTAACTAATTTTTAAACCCTTGGGTTTTTGAAAATTACCCTTCTTTCGAATTTTTCTAATATTTCTTTTCCATCCTTCCTCGTCTTCACTTCTTTTTCTGCCTCGAGGTTTCGAAGAAACTAGTTCCATTTTATTGAACAATAAATAGTCACATTTAATAATTCAAAAATTTCCTGTTTTAAAAGTGATTCTCTTATTTTTCAGATGTAACACTTTCGATGTTCGAAACTATTGTGAGGTATATTTTATAAGCACTCTTCCTAATGCAGATTATTTGTCTCACTATTATTATGTTTACCGCGATGTTTACAAAATTTTCTGAGAAATCCTTGCACATTATTTTTAGGCAAAGAAAGAAGAAAAGAAAGAGGGGAAGAGGGGAAGAGGGAAAGAAAATAATACGTTTTGGCTGAAAGAGATGTCATAATAATTTATCCTTTTTACGTGCATAAATACATATTTTTTTATATAAAATATTATTAGTTTCATAATGAATTTTCGTAGAAAAATTCTGCAAAATATAAGTTTTTTTTTTTTATATCAGTTTTTACGTGCAGACCTTCAGGAATCAGCAGTGCGGCTCGGCTTTCTCATAGACGACGCTGAGTCGTACATTCACGACGCCAAGCGAAACAATTAAAGCATCATAGTTTTTCAGCAGCTGGACCAATGAAATAAAACTTTTCAGAAAACTTATTTGGACCCTAGTGAACATTTCATTCGCTAGAAGTTTATTGTATCTGAAAGTTACGTCGATGGACTTTGCGATTGAAAGTATTCAAACGATGTTTATAAAACTGTTCAGAAAAAATTATTAACCTTTTTTAATACAAATAAATGTTAATTGCGATTTCACTAACACTTTAATAATAGTCTAATGAGTTTTTTGCATTTATTTTGGAAACAGCAAAAGTGACAACTTTTTACAAAAGGAAAAAAAGATGCGCAATAAAATTTCCTATGAGGATATATGTTTTAATAATCAAAATTTTAATTTAAAAAAAAGTCGCTCAGGGGCCACCCGAATGGTGCAGAACAATTTTATACCCCTTATTGCATCCGGCGGTTCAACTTAGCTTAACATTCAATCGCCGTTGATTCATCATTGGTTTCTTGATTACTGTTTCCACAAGGTATACGTCTGGATGTTTAACTTAGAGAAGTTCTTGCTCATAAAATCCACCAGCAAGGGGTTGTTCTTGATAGTCCTTGAACCTGTGCGTTACTGGGTTGGTAAGCATAACTCGACCCACACTGAATATCTCTGTTGTCCAGTTGGGAGTGTATCCTTTCTCAAAAACGTGCTTGTGCTTGCAGTTTTTTGAAGCGTTGCATCAGCTCCTCTTCATCCTCGATATTAACATCTTTTGGCTTTATACCGATTGATCGATGTTTGGTATTGTTGTAATTGGAGATGAGAGTAGGCAAAATGTCTATCCACTTATAGTTACGTTTTAAGCTAAATTGTGGCCACATCTGATTCTTGAACGTGCGATTAAATCTTTCACAGATTGACGCCTTTAGATTACTATGCGTTGAGTAGAGATTGATGCCATATCGTTGTATACGTTCGTTAAAATGTGAATTATAACATTCTTTGCCTTCATCGGTGTGTAAGTTTTTTGGCACACGATCCTGCACAAGTATAGACTGCATTGCTGAAGTGGCATCTGGTCCACTCTTGCTTTCAACAGGAACCGCCCAGGCGTACTTGGAGAAGATATCTATAACGGTAATTAAATACTTGTAGCCATTATTCTCATGGGTATAGGGTAGCATTTCAACTAAATCTGCCTGCCACGTCTCGTCTATACCACGCATTTGCACGCGACGACGTGGATAATTCTTTCTAGCAGGTTTATGCAGTTCTGTGACTACTGCCAATTTCTCTTTGTCCATTCTCGAGTGCGTTTAATCGAGCGACCAACCGGGCAATGAGTTCAGTGTTACGGACTGTCAAATCTTGTTGAATGTCAATCTGCAGATTCTTAAGTTTTTCGTTGATTGATTTTCTGAGTAAACGGATCATCAAACTATTATTGTCAATCTCTGTTCGCATAGATGATGTGACTTGATGCACAGTACGTATCTCGTTTTGTACAATACTCTGTACAAGTCCCAAATTGACTGCGTCGTATTGTTCTTTGGCCAAACTAACGTTACAAACTCTCTTGCCATCTACGTCGTAATGGCCATCAGAGGTAATCTTGAATCCAGCACCAGGCGACCCACGGCTTCCAGTAGCGGTTCGATCCAGGTGACGTCCAAACATGTCGATACTCATCGTAATACTAACGAATGCGTTATGAGTATATGATTTCACCCTCCTAGTATATGATTTCAGCTTCTCACAGTTTCTCAATGATTGATATAATTTCATTGTTGTGACTCGGGTTGCCTGCTGCCTGAGACGCTAGGAGTAGACGAAGACGATCAACTAGTTCGTTAGGGTCATCCCAGTAGACATAATCAGTCCTAACATTTTTTCATGCTACCATAAACTGTGGTAGGGAACTCCCACTTTTGGCAGATCGTCTGCGTGATACGTTGAACAATTTTGAAATAAAGTTCTTGTACTTATTATTGTTGCTAGTGCGAATGGATTCACTGGGACTGTATCGCTTCTTGCGTGCATTTGTAGCAATCAAAATTTCCTTATAATTGTTTCGATCGTCAGTGCTTATGTGAGATTCTTCTGGATTTTGTTCGAACAAAAGTCCAAGCAGACCAACGGTTTTCAGATATTGTTTACCACCAACATTGATATATTGTCCCTCAAAACTAATGGGTTTATCACCAATCAACAGAATGCCATCATTGAGTTTACGCACACCATAAAGCATATCCAAATACTGCGTCCTATTTCGTTGCAGCATCCTGATAAATTTGTTTGTTCAATACTCGTAATTATCAGCAGGCTCAGTCACGAGATCTCCTTGAAGCATAGTTGTATCTTGCTCTTCTTCAGCATCAGCATTCATAAAGGAAGCATTATCGTCGTCCTCTTCCCACTTCCCCTCCCCTTTCACCTGCTCGTCCTCCTCATCTTTTTTCTTTACAAGCTCATTTTGCTTAACTTCCTTCTTGACTGAAAGATTCGATATATCAACCAGTTTCTGCAGTGGCATGATGATTGGCTTAAACGTTTCACTCATTATCTTTTCAGTGGCTTCTTCACCCATTTTTAGCATTCGATGTTTACGCCGAATCGCCTCACTAGCTTTAGCAATTTGACGGAGCACCTTCTTTTTGTGAAACTTTGACATGTTGACGTATTGATGTCTCAATTTATAATGAAATTATTTTCACTACATGACATATATTTATAGAGAGATAAAATAGTCAAAACCTTTCCTGTATCTTCGCTTATTGAGCTCACTATCCTTATCAATGAAAACAAATCCATACTTGTCAGTATTCCAACACGTTGCACATAACTCTTTAAATTGTAAAAAACTCATGTCAGTGTTCACATAATTTTCATACACATGTCTTAAATTCTTTTCGTCCTCCTTGAAAAGTATCAATAGATTGACATTATTTTGAACCAGATGTTCAGGTATTCGAGTGTAAGTTTGACATAAGTAAAAACTGTCAACATGAGCGTATCTGCCCATACAGAAAAAGGCTCGAATATTGTCCTGTTTTTTACAGGCAACATCATCGGATATAATTATCGAATTTGCTTGAGCTTCACTTGGTGGTATTACTTCTTCATGCTCACTGAAGGGAAAATACTCAACTCCATCTACATCATTCAACACCCGTTACAAGAATTTATACTTTGGTTGTTTGAGGGATTTCGAGTAGACGTGGACACTTTCAAATTTCAATCCGTTTGGGTGTAAGATTAGGGTAAGTAATGTATTTGTCTTGCCGCAATTTGATGGTCCACAAATCACTGCGCGAATGCTGTCTGGTAGGAGGCTACCATGTCGTTTCACCCTATAATCTTTGATTGGACAAGGGTATCAATATTAAATGCCGGAAGTTTAATAGGTTGTGTCTTGAACCGCATCTTGATCTCAACCGATGTGAAAGCTATAAATACAACGCTTATATAGCTTCCAGGTCAGTTGCGTGCTGAACTCCGTTCAGTGAAGAATGATTGTGCACCATAAAGTGAACAAAGTATCACACCGTCATCATCGAGGTAAGTGATTGGTCAACGAAGTCATCAACAACTTGCCGTTTGAGTTGCATTTGCCTGGCTACCAATACTGTGGTCCAGGTACTAAGCTAGCCAAACGACTTGCTAGAGGTATTCCCGGTATCAATCCTCTAGACGCTGCGTGTAAAGAACACGACATTGCATACTCGCGAAATCATTAAAACGTTGAAGCGAGAAACGCTGCAGATCGTGTACTAGCTAGTGAAGCCTGGCAGCGCGTTTTTGCTAAAGACGCTGGAATTAGCGAGAAAGCGGCAGCACTAGCAATAACAAACGTGATGAATGCCAAAGCGAAACTCGGTATGGGGTTGAAGAAGAATCTCACTTCACAGAAGAGGAAACCTAGTGTGAAAAAGAAACCAGCTGCAGAAAATGAACTAATAGCATTCAGAAAGGTTGTGAATGCAGCTAAGGAAGCAATGAAAAGAAGTAGTGATCCAAAAGTCGCCATCAAGTCTGCAATCAGAGGTGCACAGAAAGCTGTCAAAAGTGCAGGCGATAAACATCAAGTGCAAAATCCACGTGTTCTACCAATCCCTCGAAAGTCGGTGGTGTTTTTCCACTGATTCCTATTTTTGCTGGACTCAGTGCACTTGGAGCTTTCAGTGGTGGAGCAGCAGGTGTAGCTAAGGCGGTAATGACGCTAGCGGAGTCAAGCAACAACTGGCAGAAGCTCAACGTCATAACAATGCAATGGAGGCTATTGCTCTAGGAAAAGGTTTGCACCTAAAACCCTATAGAGAAGGATTAGGTCTTCATATGAAACCTTACCGAAAAGAACAGGGACTTCGTCTAAGACCGGTTCCAAAAAACTTGCAGTGAAGCTACCTCACCATGCACTTACTGATACCGATCTGTTCAAGTATGCTAAAGCTCTAAAGATTCCACATTTTTGCGGAGCATTTATGCGCAATCAACTACCAGTAAAGGGACCCCACCCAATTGAGTCAGCTATTGTTAATCTTGATGATAGCAACGGCCCTGGTACACACTGGGTAAGTTATAGAAAGATCGGTGATAATGTCCTATACTTTGACAGTTTCGGTAATCTTCGTTCAGGACTATGACAGTGTTGAATGTGGACACTTGTGCTTAAAATTTCTATCTGGACAACTACATATAAAAGATAAAATACTGTCTATATAAGAGCATGTAATGAACGGACTAGAGTCAGTACAGAGAAGAACAGTATCATGGAAGAATCATTTACTCTCACGATAACAGGAAACTTTTCTGTGCTAGACTTAGAGTATTTTCCCAATAAAACTCTCTCCTCATAAGAACCATGCACTTGGACTTGTTGAAATGCTCGCATTTAATGCGATTCCTAACGTTGACACTGGAAAGAATAAAATCTATGTGGGTAATAGAGTAGTGACCATACCTACTGGCAGCTATGAGATTGAAGATATTGAGAGTTATGTCCAGAAAGCTCTAGCAATTGATGGAATTACAATAAACATCAAGCCAAATAATAACACATTGTGCAGCGAGATAAAGTGTGATCGCCAAGTGAACTTTTAACCTCGCCATTTTATTAAACGATTGTTGGGATTCGCTCCACGTGTTCTCGAAGCCAATAAGACTCATACTTCTGATCTACCTGTGGCTATTCTCAAAGTGAATGCTCTGCGAGTTGAGTGTAATATCACTACTGGAGCTTACATAAATAATCGCAAAATGCTCACGATTCATGAATTCTTTTCTGTTGTACCACCAGGATATAAGATCGTTGAAGTGCCGTCACACGTCATTTACCTTCCAATCGCTGTAAAGACAATACATCAAATTCAGCTCCGCATAGTTGATCAGGACGGTGACTTGGTGAATTTCCAAGGAGAGGTGATAACAATACGACTGCACGTCAAATCATCATCATAATGGGTACATTGTACAATTCCAAAGGAGTCTATATGAGAGCGTCAACATGTCGAATGCAAACCAGTTCTCAAGTAGCACGCAACGACGTAACACCTCAGAACGTGCTATTTCTGAAACAGCTTGATCTGAAGAATAAACCTCGTGGAAAAAGAAACTGAAACATCCATTCAATATATTCATCATCTCCTTTTGTTGCAATAAAAATGGGAGAAATACTAAACATTCAAACACCAGTGAGATTTGATGAGTCTATACATAGCTCACCATGAGATTCATGCACATCAGCCTTATGCATCATCATCATTCAACAACAGTGATGAAATTCGAATTGCTGTCCAGCATGAAGATTTGTGTATACTACCCAGCAAGGGCTCACTGCATGTGTATGGAAGACTAACAAGGCCTGATGGAGTTACAGCTGTTGCTAGTACAGCACTAGTGAGCAATGCCATCTGCTCTCTGTTTAATGCAGTTCGCTATAAACTCAATGGCATTGAGATTGATCGCTGCAAGAATGTCGGTCTCACTAGCACCATAAAGGGCTACATCTCACTTGATCCTGGATAAATTTATTTTATAGAGAATGCAGGATGGCTCGGCATCTCGGAAGGAACAAAACGTCTTACCAATGATGAGGGATACTTTGATGTCACTATACCACTCAGTATGATCCTAGGATTTGCTGCAGACTATCGAAAGATCGTTGTTAATGCAAAGCATGAACTTATCGTGACAAGATCACGCAGCGACTTAAATGCTGTTGTTCAAGCACGAGAAGCGCCAGGAAACGAAGAGCAATTCAAAATATCGATTCATAAAGTAGAGTGGTTGATACCACATGTAATAGCTGCGGAGGAGCAAAAGATAAGTTTGCTGAACCTTATTGGAAAAGATTTTCTCACAACTATGAGTTTTCGCTCATGGGAATTGAATGAATACCCCATGCTTCCCACCACGTCAAGACATATTATATAGATTGTGAAAATATCAACTCAGTTTGAAAAATCACGTAACGTTATACTGGGTTTCCAGATAGGTAGAAAGGATAGGCTAGCCAAATATTCTAATCGCTTCGATCACTGCAATATATAATAACAAATGTCAAGTCATTCCTCAATTCACAGTACTATCCGTATGGTAATTTAAATCTGGACTTGGGCCATAATCAGTTTGCACTATTGTATGAGACGTATGCAAACTTTTAGGCAGCCTACTATAGTAAAGAGCTTGAACCAATATTGAAGAAAAGTGATTTTCAAAGAATACGCTCCTCTCAGTGTCATTGATTGCTCAAAACAAAATGAGTTTCTCAAACAGACCTCAGTGGACGTTCGTATGGAACTTGAATCTGCAGCCAATTTTCCAATTTTCTCAGTTTTCATCGAAATGGAGTTCATTGTAGACGTGCAAGGCTTCAAGAAGCCAATAACCAGTTCGTCTTCAAGGAATTGGCTATAGTTCCCCTTCAGGAAGAGGCTCAACCTGTGGTCTGCCTCTTTGAACCTCCTTGCTATTGGAACTTTCTGCCTGCCCGATACAAGAGTGAAAATTTGTGGCTGACCCGCAATTATCACGGTATCGGGTGGACTTCTGGTGACATACCCTACGAGGAAGTGAGACCTATACTTCAATATATACTATTTGGTGCTTGTGCTATTTACGTCAAAGGACTTGAGAAAAAGAAATGGTTTAACGAGTTTGGACTAAATGTACGCAATTTGAAGGATTTGGGCTGTCCTTCGCTAAAGAAATTACACAATGCAGTTTCCATCACGCGTAATCATCATACCCAGTTCTGGAATCACAACTGCGCTGTCCGAAACGTCCTGACGGTCAAGACCTGGTTCTTGACTCCTCAGGATCAGCCGAACATCAGGATTTATGCTGGAAGCAGTGCTGACGACGATGATGCTGATGATGTGACTGAATGTGTAGATACTACAGATACTTCTTTGAAAAATACAACGCTTAAAGACTTTTAAACCTATCCACTAGTTAACCAAGAGTCATGTTAAATACAAAATTTTTTGAAATTTCTAACTATTACTCTTATGATTATCATTGATACATGTTGCTACATAATAAAAAATAATGTTATTAACAATTAAATTTTACAGCCGTTACTTATACTGAGTGCCATTACTATAACTCAACAGTTTGATTTTCTTAAAGCATCTAGAAGATTTGTGCGCATGTGCAACGAGTGGGGTAATGTTTGAAGAGTGGGATAATGGGCTATAAAGGCAGCTACAGATTGGAGTGGTTTCATTCAAGAAAGTGCAGTGCAGTGCAAACATCTTGTGAAAAAGTTAAATAAGCCTTTAGAGAAGATGGATCTTAAAAAAGATTAACGCAATTGGTCGAATGGATGGGGTCCTACCTACAAAAAAACTATCGGAACTGACTGTGAAGAAGAAGTATGCTGTGTCCAAGATTAGAAAAGTACGAACAAAGTATGATAATAGGATTGCGGTGGAATTGGACAATCATTTTTCTGTATTCTTTTCTGGTAGAATCATGAAAGTATCAGTATTCAAATATCTTCCTGAGAAAAATGCATTTGTGACAATATTTGTCTAAAAATAAATGTCATCTTTTCTACATACTTAAAGATTATATTTTAAACTTATCTACTACATGTGTATTAGCAATTAATAGAATAAGGTTAATATAAGAAGAAAGAGAGTTTCTTGTGATTTCATTTCACCATCCAACGATGGACACTTACTAAAGAAAGAATGTGTGTTGTTTCGCAGACTTAAAACGTTTATAATAGATTTGGTTCAAAAATTGTGGTTAAATTGGAGGATCATTCTACAGTTTTTATACCTGAAAGTATTGAGCATGTTTTGGAAAACAAATATAACCTAAACATAATGAATAATACACCCATCAAAGTAAAAGAAGGAACATTTTTATTCAACACTCTTATATTAGGTATCAAATCTTACATGCATGAAATTTTTAAAAATTATTATTAATTTTTCTTTCAAAAATTTCGAATCTTTTTAAATATTCAATCTTGCACCCCTTAAGCTTGAGGATAATAAGACAACTTCTTTTACTGTATTGATTTCTCCTTTCTATTATCGACTAGCGGTATATCATCATCTTTTTAACGTTCTATCTATATATATAATTTAAAAAAAAGAGTTAAGCAATCACCGCAGGGTTCCACTGAGAGCAACTGCGAGCTAAAAGAAATGTCAATAGCCCCCAGTAGAACTGCGGTAAATCACACCTATGGCCACGTCTCACAACCGTGAGATGGGTGGTCACAGAGAACGACGAAATCACAACGTCAGGCCAGCGAAACCCTAGTGTGTCTTGAGGACACGAAGCGACTCAAGGATGACAGCTTTCTGCATCCATCTCGCAAGTGCCTTGGCATATCTTCGGCACGCGGATATGGCTTTAAGGTTACGAACCAGTGATCGGTTCGCACCTCCGAGAGCACCTATCACAAGCACAATTACTTCCACCTAATATTTTAGGTACACTCGTTGCAGCTCTCTTTTAAGGTCTTGATACCTCTCCTCTTTTTCTTTCTCCTTTGCAGTGATGTTCTATTCGGACGGAGACGAGAATTCGATCACGAATATAGTTCGTTTCTCGAATTCTTGGAGAACAATGTCAGGCCTTGAGTGCGCAGCGGAGACTGTTGCCCGAAAATCGTGGTTCCAGAAAATTTGGCACTTCTCGTTTCGGACAATTGACTCTATCTCCCATAGAGCGTTCGGCAGGGGAGGGTCGCGACCGACACCGTAAGAGCGACGAAGCTGGAAATAAAGCACTCTTGGGGCCGCATTATGTCTATAGATATACGTAGTTCCTACGTGGGTCGGACACCCTGATAGTATATGTTCTAGGTACTCAGCGTGTGCATGACAAGCTCTGCACCTATCACTGGGACCTTCTTGACAGAAAATGCGCTCACGGTATGCTAAGGTGGAAATGACACTGTCCTGGCATGCGAAATTAAAACCCTCTGTACCTGAATTAAGCCCTGATGATTTATGGAAAGCAAAAGTTTTCTCCTTCGACAAGGACTGTTTATCTACATTTCTGTGAAAGTTTCCGTACATTTTCTTGTCAAGTAGCAGTTGGTGAAATTTTCCAACCTCTGCTTTCTCTACTTTGGCATTCTAGAAGTGAAGCATCTAGATGGATTAATGCACTTTCCTCACTTCTGATGTTAAAATTCAGGCCAAGGGTCTTAGCCGCTTGCTCCGCGGCTTTGCAAAAGGAACGCTCCTTCGCCAACCATCTCGTGGTTCCCGCCCATCTTTAGGGGAGGATCTCTGCCATTCGCAACGATGTAAGCTGTACTTAGAACAATTTGGTTAGGAAGACACTGGAGATTCAGAAGTCCGCGTCCGCCTTGACGGCGTGAAATGTATAATCGCGGAACTGACGAATTGATATGCAAGCTTTTATGCATATGCATGATATGACGTGTGGTGACATCAAGGGCCTTAATCTCGTTCTTCGTCCATTGAACCACACAAACGAGTAGAGTAGAACCGGGACGGCAGGCATGTTAGACGCAGATACCTTGTTCAACGCCGACAGATTGGAAGACCAAATCTGTCGAAGAAGATGCTTGTATCTGCTTCGGAGAGACTCCTTCACTGATGTTGCGTCCTGAATGCAGCTTTGAGGCACGCCCATGTATGCATAAGTCTCTCCAGTATTAAGATGTGTAATAACACTTATATCCACAAGCTCATGGTCCTTGGGAACGCCAGTAATCTTCCCTTTCTTCAGATTAATTTTGGCACACTTGTCCAAACCAAAGTCCGTCCCAATCTCTCCTATGTAGTTCTTGACGATATTTATAGCAGTTTGAAGTTTGATTTTACCAGAGGCATAGATCTTCAGGTCATCCATACAGAATACATGTGTGACCTTATGCTCGCGCTGATTAGTGTCGCCACAGAGATATTTAGGAAAATTTCGTAGTGCGAGAGATAGAGGCAGAAGTGTGATGCAAAAAAGCAAAGGGCTAATGGTCTCACCTTGAAAGACACCCCGCTGGAAGGTGACGTTGTTCGTTGTCACACGATAATTTCTAGATGAGATAATAAATCTAGTTTTCCAAAGAGGCATCAATCTCTCTATGCATCTCACTATGTGTGGATGTACCTTCAAGCTTCCCAACAGACAGATGATAAGTTTATGAGAGGTTGAATGGAAAGCTTTCTGGTAGTCAATCCAGGCCATTGACAGGACGCGCTGATGGGCTGAAGCGTCTTTACAGGCACACCTGTCAATTAGCAGGTTCTCTCGACAGCCTGCTACACCTTTTTAGAGCCACGTTGTTCGTACATCTCTCGCCATACAGGCTCAATTCGTTGAACAATCCTGTTGGTCAGGACAGCGGTAAAGACCTTATACAGTGTGTTCAAACAAGTTATTGGCCTGTAATTCTCTGGGTTGGACAAGTTGCCTTTTTTCGGCAGGAGTATAGTGCGTCCTAACACCAGCCACTGCAGAATGGGCGTCTCCGACTTTAAATATGAGGTGAGTATGTGGGCCAAATGATCGTTTTGAACCGCATCTACAACATTTTGGTGTTTTGGTGGTTTCATTGTTGTTCCCAAGAGCAGCTAGGGAAAGGGTTCGTCCATCTTTGTAGAGCCCCGCGTGCAAGGATAAGGCTGGTACTCTGAGAGGTCGCCCGGTATCCCAGAGTCACTGTTTAAGACACCTTACCCAGGTGCCATTCAGCTTCCGGCACGGTTGTGACGCCTTCGCTTAGGGGTTATCCCTTCGGGACCATCCCCGGACAATTGTCCGGGACTGCTTATTAATCATTGTAACCATATTCAGCAGAAACTCTTGGTACAGGATTTCTTGTCTTCTAGTCTTAAATCGAGGATAAGGAAGATCCATTTTTTTCAAGTGGAAACGAGGATCATTTTGATGGTACGATTTGCAGCAGCAGCACTGAGGTGTAATATCTTGCCTCTTTAGGAGCGATGTGTCAGGAGTTGGTTTTGATAGTAATGATGCAGATGGATCACCCTTCACTACCACAATTCAAGACAGTAATAAAATTATTGGAATGAACTCCCATTGACTGATTTGTAGTATGAAATTATAGAATGAACCTGAATTGCTATTAAAACATTTTAAGTTTCCTCTCTATCCATTTTCACTTATTTTAACACTCAGATTCTGTTTTGTAAACATATTTTTATTTCCATATTCAATAAATCACATGAGCATATGCTTATCCACGTGGTAAAAAATTATTTCTTTCTTCAGTTACTATGCTTGGTCGGTATATTATCTAAATATCCAGCCTATTCTTTTTTGAATGATAGCTACAAAGTAAAATATGATTAAGAAAGAGAATCTGAATTTAAAGAAGTAAGCAATATTTGAATTTCTTGTTACAATTTAACTTGACAAATAAAAAGCGTTTTTTTTGTCGATCAAGTGACACTCGACCATTACTCATAAGAAACAAAGCTTGACCGTGAGATAGGTGAGATAGGTGGTTACAGTCTGCGGCGAACTCAATACGATGATCCGGCAAAAGTCTCGTGCACCCTGAGGACACGGAGCGACCCTAGGACGACCGCCTTCTGCATTTTCCCCGCAAGTGTCTCAGCATTTTGTGGGCACGCAGGGATGCTTTTTAGTCTATTAACCAGTGAAACCTTGGCACCTCCAAGAGCGCCGATGATCAAGACGATGAGCTTAATAGAATATTCCGGGTCTAACCGTCGCAAATCCCTTATAAGGTCTTTATACCTCTCTTTATTTTCTTTCTCCTTGGCTGTGACGTTTTTGTCAGCTGATGCCGAAAATTCGACAACGAACATGGTTCGTTTCTCGAAGTCAAGGATAACTATGTCAGGCCTCGAGTGCGCAAGAGAAACAATTGTCGAGAATATGAAGTTCCAGTATGTGCGGCACTTCTCATTTTCGACAATTGACTCTATTTCCATAGGAGCGTTTAGCGGAGAGGTATTTGGTCTAATGCCATAAGAGTGACGGAGATGGTAATAAAGCACTCTTAGTGCCGCATTGTGCCTTTGGATGTAGGTCGTTCCCGCATGAGTTGGACAACTAGATAGTATATGTCCTAAGTGCTCGGGGTGTGCATGACACGCTCTGCAGCTATCATTGGGAATGCGTTGGCTCAAAATGTGGCGACGGTATGCTAGAGTGGAAATGACACCGTCTTGACATGCCAAATTGAAGCCCTCCGCGCGTGACTTCAATCCGGGTGATCTAAGGAAAGCAAACGTTAGTTCATACAACATCGACTGATCTTCCACATTTCTGTGGAAGATGCCGTGCATCCCCTTGTCAAGGAGCTGTTCGCGGGTCTCTAGGATTAAGTATTCCAGATGGATAAGATTTGATGCATTTTGCTCACCCCTAACATTGAAGTCAAGGCCGAGTGTTTCAGCAGCCTCCTCCGCTGCTTTGTACAGAAACGCCCCTTTGCCCACTTATTCGTGTTTCCTGACCATTTTAAGTAGAGGTTCTTGTCCATTTGCGACCATATGTGCTGTACCCAGAATAATCCTGTTGTGAAGACATTCAAGATTCAGTATTCCGCGACCACCTTGACGGCGTGAAATGTAAAGTCGTGGAACAGAAGACCTAAGGCGCATACTTTTGTGCATGTGCATAACCTTTCGGGACCCGATATCGACAGATCTGAGCTCGTCCTTCGTCCATGGAACTACTCCAAATGAATAGAGCACTACGGGGACGGCAAGCATGTTCGTTGCAGATACTTTGTTCCTCGCCGACAGTTCGTAAGACCATATCCGTAGGATGAGACGTTTGTATCTGCATCGGTGAGTATCCTTTATAGATTCACGTCCTGAATGCGGCTCTGTGGCACGCCCAGGTATGTATAGTTCTCTCCAGGGCAAAGATGTCGTATAACGCTTCTGTCAACAAGCTCAGAATCTTCGGGGATGCCATTAAGTTTTCCCTTCTTCTCATGAACCTTGGCGCATTTCTCTAACCCGAACTCCATTACAATCTCTTGAGTGTACTCTTTGACCATTTTTAGAGCTAGATGTAGTTTCTCTTGATTCCTAGCATAGATCTTAAGATCATCCATGTAAAATACATGAGTCACCTTATGCTTTCAGCGGCATTAATCTCTCTATGCACCTCACGATGTGTGGATGAACCCTTAGGCTTTCCCACAGACAGATGATGAGTCTATGGGAGGTTGAATCGAAAGCTTTCCGGTAAGCAATCCAGGGCATCGATAGTAATCGCTGATAGGATGCTGCGTCTTCACAGACACATCTATTGATGAGAAAGTTCTCCCGATATCCTGCTACGCCTTTCTTTGAGCCGCGTTGTTCATACATCTCTCGCCACAAAGGTCCAATTGTCCGAGCAATCCTATCATTTAGGATAGCTGTGAAGATCTTATACAGTGGGTTCAGACAAGTTATTGGCCTGTAATTCTTAGGGTCACCTAACTTGCCCGTCTTCGGCAGGAGCACTGTGCGCCCCTCCACTAACCACCCCGGAATAGGCTCTTCCGACTTTAGATATGAGGTGAAAATTCGGGGCAGATGCTGGTGCGTTGAAGGAAACTTCTTCCACCAGAAGGTCTTGATACCATTGCACAGCTCCTTGAAGCTATTTATGTTCTTTGAGCCTTCTGCAAGTGGATGTCGGACTTCGTAGACTACTGTTCAAAATGCTTCGACCTCCTCTGATTTGGGCGGATGGTCGACAGTAACTGGAGGGTCTTGGAAGAGTCCAGATGGGTCAGACAAAAACTGTTGATTTTCTCTGACCTACCTCTCTCTCCGCTTTTAGATATATGTCTCTGAATTCGTCTTGATTTTCTCTATAATTAAAGATGACTTATAAAACTCAATCATCTTAAACTATGAACAACAATATGGAAAACACAGAACATAAAAGTTTTTATATGAAATTCACAATCACAGTTGTATTCCTCTTTTAAATCTGCAGACTGGAATCATTTCTTGGTTCAGATACCACAAATGTCGACGAATTGCAGTAAGAGCTGCTTTAGAAACTTTTCCTGCTGCAGAAGTTTTGCTTGATACTTTAGTATAATTTTGAAGTACGCGAATGAACTGAAGATCGTTCATCGAAGCATAGCATGTTTCAGAGCAAGTTATCGACTATTTCACAGACACCTTGATTTTTTCCGAACAGTACATTAGGAAATTTTAAACCATTCATAAGTTTCAAAACGTTAATTTTAGGGCCAATTAGTGGAATATGTATATTTAATCTCTCCCTTTTACGGGTTTGAGGGCCTCCGCTCCCTCTACATATATTTACATTTCATCCTTAACCTAACTTAACCGCTGCTTACATTCTAATGTTTCGCCTTACTTTAATAACAATAATATTATAACTATTGGTTCTTACACTTCTACAAATGAGCGATCTTCCAGGGCTTCCGTTTTCTCTTACCATAAAATACATTTTTACCGATTTAAAAATTAAAAATTTTTGCTAGTTACTTTCCTTTAAAAAGGATCACCCGTTTGGCTCTGCTCCCTTGCTTTCTCTCACTTCTTCCAGTTTTTTCATCCACGTCACTCCCTGTCCATTACCATCCAAAATCCATCTTACACACTCATCCACACTCAACTGTCCATCTTCCTCCCCTGTACACCTCTCTAACCCATGTGCCCATGACTCCATTTCGTATCCACATACTCTGCACAGATTG
>CAKNYM010049868.1:134653-157789 GCA_932195095.1 Andricus curvator
CACGAAAGAAATATTCCAAATGTTTTTCTGGTAATGGTATGTCGAATCTTCATATTCAAGGATGTTGCTCAAAACTGTCTTATTTATAACAGAAAAAAATGTATTCTTGAATTGCTTTTTAATCTCCTTGATTGTTAAAGAAAAAGATATATATATATATATATATATATACGATCAAGGGGGGTAATAAATATCGAACAAAAAATAAAAATTCAGTTTATTTCCTTTATTACCCCTTCCTTCTTAGTTTAAGTTATAGGTATAGGTGGTAATAGTTATATATAGATGTTCCATATGATTTTAAAACAACAGTTGAAGTAGCAGCTATGGAGTATTCACAATCGTAGAAAAATCGACAGTTTTGTCCACACATTAGAATTACGTGTCAATATGCTTCCACTTTGGCCTTTTCTGGTTCATTATAGAATTTATGATAGAGATGACATAAATACATCATTCTGGCTAGTAAGTAGACATTTTTTTTAGCTCTGATTGCTGCTTCACGTAAACGATTAATTTTATTTTTTCAGAAATCGTTAACTCATCTTGCTACAGTAAGAGATATAATACTAACCTTAAAAACTCGCGGACAAGATGCATACAAAAATTTTTTGCTCAGTTTGCGACAATCGGGACATGAAATTCTGGCTGATTATACGGAATTTAGTTTGGATGAGTAGTAGTTATTCTACAGATAATATGGAATTCAGTACGGATGAGTAATAGTAGTAGTTTGGTTAGTAATATTGAGAGATCAGTTGACACCCTCCTCCTTTTCACCCTCTGACGAGAACGTCTACTCTATCTCGACTCTATCATTCAGATGATGAAGTCATCCTAAAGGTCATTACCATTCATACGACCTTGAGATCCGATGACTTCATAATGACGTTATCGTCTGAATGACAGAGTGGGGATAGACCAGGGGTTGGCGCCAGAGGGGGAGAGAGTAGTTGACACCCCCTCCTCTTCACCCTCTGACAAGAACGTCTACTCTAACCCCACTCTATCATTCAGATGATGATGAAGTCATCCTACACAATACAATGACGTCATCGTCTGAATGAATGAGTGGGGATAGACCAGGGGTTGGCGACAGAGGGGGGTAAGAGGGGGGTTATAGTCTGTCTCTCCATAGTGCTAACCTTACTACTTGCGTTTATGAGTACAGGTCTAGAACTGAGCTCCTCAGAAAGGCGGCGCTTTATATCTTCTATTATTAGAAGTAGAGTGGGGGTAATTGTCAGCTCGTAACAACCCCCTTTTTAGATTGAACTTAGTATCGAAGTTTTGTTTTTTATCTTCAAAGGTTTGATTTTTTGAACTATGCTACATGTTTCGAAGTTTGACAATGATTCGGGAATTGGTTGGGTTTGGTACGTTACAATATGGAATTGATGGACTTCTTTATTTCTATTACTGAATAATTTGATTGTTTTCGGAAAGCATCCCTTTATGCAATTGAGGATGCCTAATTTACCTAAAGTATACAGAGTTCCTAGTGCTAAAGCGGCCTAACCTAAATATTGTAACCATTCTAAACTAGTTTCTTTCCAAGTACTGAGCCTTCTGTGGGTCGCAATAGTATGTAGGATATTTTCGGTGTCGTCTAGGCTAATTCTGGCTTGCTTAAGTTCTTCGTGTATCGTAGTTGTTGTACACTTTGCATCCAAATCCTGTAAATTTTGGGGTTCCGAAATTTTTTCGGTTTTAACTGAATCTTCGCAACTTATGTCTAAGTCTAATGGTTTGGAGGGTACTATAATATAACCATTTATTATAGGTATGAAAGTTTCCTTGTCTAACAAGTAAGGTGACTGATTAGATTTGTTTTCTGAGTATCTTCTAAGTAAACTGGCTTCGCAAGATTCGCTATCTATTAACTTGACATTAGGTTGGTTTCTTCTAAATATTTTATATACATCTATCTGTTTACATTTGTCAATGGTCTTTCTGTCGGTTGGCACGTAAGAGTCTCGGTATTTAATGATAATGTCATAGTCGGGGACTATTGATATGTGGACTTTATTTACTTGTATCGGGATAGGGACTATTCTTTGCAAGGAACCTTCTTCTTTCTCAATTACCGGTATCTCCAGTATGTATGTAAATAGGCCTTGGATTACTGCTACGGAGAGGGTACTCATGTCTATAATGTGCTGGTAGTTTTCTTCTTCATTGTCAAAATGGTAGCGCGTACGTTGAGCTGTCTCGAATTCTCTAATGGTTTCTTTCAACATTTTTGGTGTTAAAATTCGGGGATGTACTATCCCGTGCTTTCCGTCGTTTATGGCGTTGATCGCTGTTTCAATATGCTTGTTTGTTTCATCTAATAGTACTGCTGCTAATACTAATTTTGAGTTGACAAAACTATTCTTTGTTGCAGAATTCAGCCCGAAAGTGATGTTTCTTATAAACTGTCTGTAGGTATTCTCGTTGGCAGCTATCCATTTATGGTCCGTTGACGAGGAGTCTAAGATTAATTTAAGTATTTTTGTGTGATTTGACAGGATGCTAGCTATGTTCTTGTTATCTGTATAAATTGTATCAAATTCGGTGTTAATTTGTTTCATGTCGGATTCGCTCAATTTTCCGAACAGAGTTTTGGATATATCACCCACAAAATTCGCTAATCCTCTTTTTTGACGTTGTTTGCCTAATAACTTGTGTAGGATATTGTTTTTACTGGCTAGTCTATTTTAGCGACTCCTAACCAATTGTACTTCATAATAAGGTGTGCATTTCTTGTTACAGGCTACTTCTGCCATAGTAATGGTGGTGTCGATGGCTTTAATCCGGTTTTCGGTGGATGTCATATTGATAGCTATAACCATTTTCCACTTTTCATGAAACAAGTGTACTTTAGAGATTTCCTCGATGTGGATGTTTCCTTGAATTTTCTCGAGGCTGTAGTTAGCACTGATGATCGGTGCTAGGGTCAGCAGGAAGGTCCAGAAAGGTGTCATTATCTTCTGTGAAATAGGGCATTGTCTGATTGATATGAATTCGGATAATTTTGTCCTTCTTTCTTATTCGTAAATTATTATTGTCTAAGTAGTCAATAACTGCAAAAGGGCCTTTCCAAGAGGGGTCTAGTTTGTTAGACTTAGTATTGTTAATGGTTTTTACAGTGTCTCCTGGTTTGTATAGGGGGTGTTTGTAAGTGATATTTTCGTCGAGTCTTTTCTTCGTTTTTTCTGTTTCTATTTCTATTCTTTCTCTACTAGCCCTTCGTAGGTTTTCTTCGTGTTTCTTTTTTCACTTTCTCACTTGTTTCGGATACGTCAGGGTTGGTGAACACGCTACCGATGATGGTATGTTTGCTTCTCTTTCAAACATAAGTTCAAAGGGTGGATATCCTGTTGTTTGGTTCTTCATTGTGTTGATTGCAAAGTTAATAAATTTCAAATTGTCATCCCATTCATTGTTTCTTTCTGAGATGCTTGTTTTGCTTAGGTTCCCTAGGTTGGAGTGCATTCTTTCGATGTTTCCGTTGGACTGCGGATGAGAAGCTGTTGTTTTTACATGAGTTTTTACTGATTCGCACATTCTTCTGACTGTGATTTCAATTTTTTCTTGTAGTATTTCGTCCTTGATGATAGTGGGGCGTTTAACCGGTGTATCCAAAATTTCTGTATCTGATAGCTCATCGTCAGTAGCTAAATCTATGCCGTCCAGCGCTTGTTGTAGAATGTCGCTGGTGTGGATTGGGAATAGTCTGGATAAGCAGTCTGCTACTTTGTTCTCCTTTTCTTAAAAATATTCTATTTCGTACTTATATTCCTCTAGCCGTAAGCGCCATCATAAGAGTCGCGAGCTAGGGTCTTTCACATTGTGTAACCAAATGAGTGCTTTGTGATCAGTTTGGATTATGAACTTTTTTCCTAGCAAGTATTGACGTAACCTTTTCATTGCCCATACTATAGCTAAGAGTTCTTTTTCTGAGGTGCTGTAATTTTCTTCTGCTTTATTAAGGGTTCTGCTAATAAATAAGCAAGGATGTCCGGCCTGGGATAGCACTGCGCCTAATCCTAGATTCGATGCGTCGGTTGTTAGAGTGAATCCTTCCTTAAAATCGGGGAATCTTAATACTGGTGATGTTGTTAATACGTTTTTTAATTTTTCAAAAGCTTCTTCACACTTTGGAGTCCAATCAAAAATTGTGTCCTTTTGAGTTAGCCTGGTGAGTGGTCTAGCTATAGATGAAAAGTTCTTTATAAACTTCCTATAATATCCAGCTAATCCTAGGAATGATTGCACATCTTTTGGTGTTTTCAGCTGCTTGAATTCCTGGATTGCCTTGATCTTAATAGGGTTTGGCTTAACTCTTTCTGCGGTGATCAGGTGGCCTAGGTATTCTACTTCTGGACATAGGTACACGCATTTTGATGGTTCTAATTTCAAGCCTAATTGTTTTATTCTTTCCAGGACAGTCACTAAATTTCTGATATGTTCTTCGTATGTCTTTCCGAATATTACAATATCGACAATGTAAACAAAGCATTCTTTCCCATTAGTCCTCTGAACGCATTGTCCATCATACGTTGGAAGGTAGCGGGTGCGTTTTTTATACCAAATGGCATCCTATTATATTCAAAATGCCCTTGTATAGTAGAGAATACTGTATATTTTTTGCACTCTTCCTTCATGGAGATTTTATGGAATCCTGCACTTAGGTCGAAGGCTGAGAAAAACTTTGCATTTCCTAACTGGTCGAGGATATTGTCTGTTACCGGGAGAGGGTATGCATCCTGGTCGGTGTCTTTATTAATCGGACGATAATCTACTACCATTCTGAGCTTTCCTCCTTTCCTTGTGTTTCTTGGGTAGTTTATGGGATCTCAAGTTGATAATTTTTCCTGAGTTCAGGATTATTTCATGTTCAGTTAGATTTGCACAGGGTAGAAGGTCTCCATCTAAAGTAAAGACTTCTGAGTATTGAGTCACAATTACTTTTATCCGTTCTCTAATTTTTGGTTCGATATGTTTTAGGTTCAGGCAATTTTGAAGTTTTTCCAGTCTTTTGAAGTAGTTTGAAGGGTAATCACCCCCTTTTTGGGCAAGATCAATTTATTTATGAAACTTACCGGTTTCTTGTTCGGGTTATAAATAGTTTCTCTTAATTATGTTGATTGCTGCTCCGCTATCTACTAATGATTTGTATATTGATCCGTCGCTTCTTCTTCTTCCATGTATTGATTGTAATTTTCCGGATAATATAGATATTCTGCTTGGTCCTCGTAATTTATGTGCTCCTGGATTTCCTCCGTTGTCATCTCCGCCCTTTCTAAACATTCTTCTTGGGTTTCCTGAAGTTCCTGAATAGTATTACTTCCGCTGGTCTTTTTTGGAACTGTCCCAGGTGAAAATTTTGGGATTTTGAAAAACATTGGGATGCAAAATGACCAGGTTTTCCGCACTTGTGTCAGGACATCTCTAATCTTTCGCTTAGTGGGAAATTCGAGTTTGGCACTCTTGCCTGTTGGGGTGTGGTATTTGCTGAAGGTCTAGTTGTTATTGGTCGGGGTTGGAATTTAGTAGTTTTCTATCTTTTTTTTTCTCGTTGCCAAGCTTCCGCTTCCAGTGCTTCTTGTAGGGCTTTTGTTAGTGTGGTAGGTTTCATTCGTCTAACCTGTGACGAAATAATGTCTCTTAAATTCATTATGAATCTTTTGATCGCGCTGTTCTCTTCTATCTCTAGGGCCATTTTTCATTTCGTTCCGGAAGTGTATTCTGCTTGTACCGCGTACACAACGTCCTTATAGGCGTCTCTGAAAAGAAGGCTAAAAGTTGGAACAGTGTTTCCTCCCTGTCTAATTGCGTCTAATTTAGCTCTGCACAATTCAATTGAGGTTTGTATTCCGAGGTTAGTTTCTAAATCTGATTATAATTCTTCATAACTTCCTATTGAGAGGTGTCGTATAGCTTGTTCCGCGTTGTCTCTAATTTTTTTAGCTATTACAAAATCGAGAAGTAAGTCTTGATTGTCACAGCGTAAACGAGCTCTTTTTACGCTTTTTATCCATTCGTGGAAACCGGCATCGTTAGCTCCATTAAGCATTTTAATCGTTCTAATCATATCCTTTACTGGTGCTAGAGGAGTGATTATAGGGGCTGTTCTAGTGGGCAGCTCATCGGGTCCTTCCCTTGACATACTTCTTAGTAGCGATGTATTCGTAAGTGCAGTTTGCTGAGAGATTGTCTGTCTGATTTCTAATATCGGAAGCTCGGTGGATCGTGAGAGCTGTTGTCTTATTCCTCGTCTAGGGACATCAGTTTTTTGAGCGTCAGGATCCAAATCGTCGTCCGTTATAAGTGCTGTATTTTTTGCAACTTGTTTAATTTGCCGTCTCCTGTTGTGATTTTCATCGTTAAGTGTGGCAAGTTCTTCCTTCATTCTGGAATTCTCGAGTCTCAACGCTTGCATTTCCAATCGCAATTGGATGAATGGGATCCAGAGTTAATAAAGAACCGGGTGCTGTGTGCGTTGGAGATTGTGCTCACGATGTTGGTTGAGTGTTGTTGGGGGAGGTCATTGCCGTAAGGAATAAAGGAATCAGATCGTGTGATGAATCAGAAGTCTCGTCAGTATCGTCAGTTGCGTAAGTTACCTTGTTGTTATCTCGATACTTTCCGTATGCCAGCGTAAAATATCGGTCTCGCTCCTGTTATCTGATACGCGAGGTTATCGTTTGCTTTCGACGTATAGTCTTTTAATACAGTGGAATGCAAGGATATCGTCTACTACAATTTCTCTGATTCCAAAGTAATGGTTTCTATTATTGTTGAGGAAAGGCAGTGCTCTGGAGCACTGCCTGAAGCACTGCTCTGGAGCACAACGTGAAATTAACATTGATTTCACGATTTGTTTTTTATTTATATGCTTACTTTTTCTAAATTCGCTGGATGGATTGATCCTTTCTGGTTGGCAGCTGGGAGTCCATGGAGTTCCTCGTTGTTAACCTGGATTTGGGCGTTTGCCGATGACTGGTCGTCGGTCTTCCAAGCGTTGTTACGCAGATGCGTCTTCCGCCTGATTGCGGGCCTCGTTCAATTTTTGAATTTCGGAAAAACAGTGGTTTTAAGTTGTACAGCGGCTATTCAATTCACCAACTATTTTTAGCCACCGTTTTCCTACTTTTCAGGTTGTCGGGTCGCCCGTAGGTAGATCCGGAGTTCAAGTGAATTTCGTAAAATTCTTACCCTTCTCGTCCTAAATGAATTCCGTAGAACTACTTCCCAGGATTCGTCACAAGAATTGCTTTTATAGGATTTCTCTATTGTATACGTGGCTACAGAAATCGAAAGAGCAATCCTGGCAGGATCGCCAAAATGTTAAGCGTAAAAATGCTTAATGAACTTTTTTGTGTAAGCTCGAAGTCAATCTCTGACTTCGAGCGCTTTATTTGCGTTTATGAGTACAGGTTTAGAACTGAGTTCCTCAGAAAGGCGGCGCTTTCTATATGCTAAGTAGACGTAGAGTGGGGGTAATTGTCAGGTCGTAACATCTTCAACAATTTTATTTTTTAATTAATTACTTTTTTTATCAATTTTATCATTTTTAAAAAATGTTATTATTTGTTTAAAATGTATTTTTTAATCTTTCATTTCCTCTGCAATTTAATTTCTTACACAAATTTCTTTTTTCAACAAATTTTATTTTTTGAACAATTTTTTCTACACAGTTTTATTTGGTAAACAATTGTTTCAATTTGTCAAACATTTTATTTTTTCAACATTTTTTAAAAAATAATTTTATTTTGTAAACAATTTAATTTTTTTAACAATTTCTTCTGTTTATAATATTTTATTTTTTACCATTTTATTTTTTCAATACTTGATAGATTATTATTATTCACTTAATTGAATTGTAATTAATTAAGAAAATAATATTACTGGATGATAAAAGTATTATAATTAAAAATAACATAAATATATATTTAAAATTTAATTTTTAATTTTAGGGTCCAAATATCTATTTCTTTTATTTTCCTCTGGGACATAATGGGATACTCGTATAACTTTGGGTATAAAGTTTCATTATATAGTTTAAAGTGTTTAAACGGATTAGGAAAGGATCCCCGCCCATCATCGTGTAGCTATTTATGGACTCGCTCCACCTTTTAGGGACGAATTTCTTCTAGTTTTTGCTAATTATTTTATTGATATTGAACTTAAAAATTATCTATTTTTGAGTGATCAATTCTTGACTCTATGAAGAACAACTGTTGTAATTCTTAACTAAAAGAACCAACAATTATGGCCCAAAATGAGCTCCTGAAAATCATCATTTTCGGCTTTTTTAGTCTAAAACCATCATTTTTGTAGATCAAAAAATAACACTTCTAATTAGTTTTTTGATAAAAACATTTTTTGAGGTCTATTCTTATAGCCTGAATATTAAATGTCCAAAATTTCATTATTTTATGACAAAAATTTATATGTTAAATTCAAACACGAAGAAAAATAGAGGTTTTTCTATGATAAAGTCCATAAGAAATTGATTAACGATGCACTCGCTCAATTATATTTTTAAAAATCTGAAAAAAATACACAAGAGTTTTTCCTCTGAAGATTCAGTTTCCAGTATTAGATGCTCAAAATTCGAAAATACGTTATTTTGGACCACCCTCATGTACTTATATATATATATATATATATACTTATTTTTATTTGACGCACCTTTAGGTTTACGTCCGCTTATTATAAAAGGCTGTGTTCTTTTGCGATGAGTAGGATTCACTATTTCTGTGTTCCGTTTTTTACTCGCACTTCTTTCTTCATTATCATTGCTTACATCTGATAAACGAAGATCAGCGTTTACTGTAGCTGCGTGCAGTGATGATGATGACGGAAGTGGAGCGGCAGGATGTTTATACGGTTTCAGTTTACTAGCATTTTTCAACGGTATACTCTGATATGGATATATGTTATGATCTATTGATGTTGGTGGTGTTTTGATTTTCACTGGACTTTGTGGCAGTGTAGATGTTTATGTCGATGGCAATGATTGTATTAGTGACGAGGATGATGATGATGGTGGTAATGCCTTCCATGGTGTCTGTGGTAGCGGTAGCGGTGTTTGTGGTAGCGGTGAAGGTGAGCGGGACGTGATTTGGATGGTGCCGACGATGACGACGACGATGAGCCTCACCAGACTCTCCAGATTTCTTTGCAATCTAAGAACACATAATAAAATGAAATTATTAGCATAAAGCAACACAAAGAACACTTTTCACTGCATGAATTACTGCACGAATAACAACTCACATTTTTCGTAGCACCACTCTTCTTCTCAACCATTGCAATTTTTTACGCACTCTCTTCTTAAGACACTTTTCTACCCCATGCACTTTCCTCACTTTTTCTTTGCTCACTGATCCACATTTCACCACAGCGAAAATTGAAATCGACGCCTCTGAATATGGGCTTTTTAAAGAGAAGTCCCCACTATGCCCTAGCGGGATAGGGAGCGCGGAGATGCCCATGTCTGCGCGCCTCTGAATATGGGCCGGAGACCCGACGACGAGACGCCGTGACATGTATCTGAACTTCGGTGTCGCACTCTCGTGATAAAACAGAGATCACATTTATCGACCGTCTGTTCGGAAACGACTGTAGATAAAGTGAAACTTTGGGCTTCAATGTTTTACCGACTGCGGTGGCCCCATTGCCTGTGTCTCACTCTGTCGGTATGGTAGAGAACGCCACTATCGATTATGGATATGAAAACGACTGTCGGTAATTTAGCACGGAAGGTAACCATTAGCGCCTGTTGGTAAATGACCGGTCACTGTTGTACCGATCAAGGTGTCACCGAATTGGCATAGGTATACTACTTACCAAGAATTGTGCTCCTGGTTGTAAATGTCAGGGAAACCTGTCGAAGAGTAATTTGTTATGATACAATCTTTTGTAGACACAGGTTCCGATGTTTCCCTACTTCCATTTTTGCGGCTGATATCTAAGCTTGATTCGATAGGCTGCCAACGTTATCCACCAATTGGCTTACTAACCTTCTGTTGTAATGACCCTTGAAACCAACAACTTACGAATAACTTCACCATCCTGACAACGACAGGACAGGTCTTTTCTTGCAAGGGCATCGCATTAATAAAAGTTTTTCACTGTGAATCGGTCTATTCTCAATTTCTCAGCTAATTTACAATAATCACTAAACGAGATGATGGTTTTATGTCATTCAATTATCTAACGCGTCATTTTATCCAGACATTTGGATCACCTGTCTCAAGTTAAGCAAGACAGCTAGCCCAGGACAAACATCACGAAGCCTGCTATCATCGCGGCCTTTGGACTTTACAGTGTCTCAGTGATGAGTAACCCCGCGAATATTCCCTTCGTTTTCCCGTACATCGACGATCTTCTCTGAGAAACTCAGAGCAATCCTCGACTTCCTGAAATTACTATTCGTTCACTTTACGAAGGCCCCTCCAAAACAGCTGTTCATTTTTGTAATTCACTCGTGAAAGAGAAATAGCATGACAACACAGCTTCTGACATGATAGAGCTCACTTTATTACGCTTAAGAAAAGTCCCCATTAGTTTATGTAAAAAAATTCGTTTGAAAAATATCCTTTGCAAAAAGATGAAAAAATGTGGTTTTTCGCGTCACTCCGTCGGTATTTGACTTTCAATGACGACATCTTTGAACTAAACAATGTAAAAAATTTGTGAAAAATTATGTAGATCCTTTCATATCTTGACTATATATACGTCAATACGAAATTTCAATATATTAATAACGATTAACGCAAAATGCATTTGAAGATAACTGTGCTATCTCTCGTAATTTACGCAGTAAAGAGTTATATTTTGGCCTAAATTTCTTGGAAAATTTCAACAAATGCAATCAAATACTAATTTATAATGACAATCTGAAACCTATTAATTAATAAAAATAATCCTGGAAGACCGATGAATGGTAGTGTGGTGAGAGGAAACAGCGGGATACCATAGCTAAAGGATCTGCTCATTGAAAAGAGATAGCTACTGCACAAAAAGCCATTGGAAATCAAAGAATCTTTTTCCTCTTTTCAGAACGAAAGCTGCACTTTATGAACGAGTAGACCCCCGAGGAGACCTTTTGGCTATAGTATCCCGCTGTGACCTCACACCCACACTGCCATTCATCGGTCTTCCAGGATTATTCGTTATTAATTAATAGGTTTCAAGATTGTAATTCTAAATTAGTATTCGATTGCATTTGTTGAAATTTTCCGAAAAATTTAAGCCAAAATATAACTCTTTACTGCGTAAATTACGAGAGATAGCACAGTCATCTTCAAATGCATTCTGCGTTAATTGTTATTAATATGTTAAAATTTCGTATTCACGTTTATATAGTCAAGATATGAAAGGATCTACATAATTTTTGACAAATTTTTTACATTGTTTAGTTCAAAAATGTCATCGAAAGTCAAACAGCGACTGAGTGACACGAAAAACCACAGTTTTTCATCTTTTCGCAAAGGATATTTTTCAAACGAATTTTTTTACATAAAAAATGGGGACTTATCTTAAGCGTAATAAAGTGAGCTCTATCATGGTAAAAGCTCTGTTTTCATGCTATTTCTCTTTCACGAGTGAATTACAAAAATAAATTACTGTTTTCGAGAGACCTTCGTAAAGTGAACGAATAGGAGAAACGTTTGAGAAGCTGCGAATCACAATGTAATAGCGGATTGGGCAATCTATACGGACGCATCCAGTATAGGATCCAAGATTATTCGTGGTATGGAACTGTTTTAGTGATACGTAAAATGGGTTAAAAAATCATTTTCTCAGAAACTGCTTGTTTCCGGAACATTTTGTCGACAGACGCGGATCTACAGGGTGGCGAAACCGGCAATCGCTGCCCTCATGATTTTCTGACTTAGCTTCATTTTTTCACTTCACTGGAAAATCGAGAAAAATTATAAATAAGAATCAATTTCATAATGAAATGTGATTTGTAACAAAGCCAATTGATCCAGTTTATATAATTGGTGAATGTAATCAGTCATAGCTCTCTATTTGTTTTCAATTTTTCGATGCCCCCCTCCCCCTATATCACTTCACTGGATCCGCGCCTGTTTGTCGAAAATCGTTTAAGCTTTAATTTGAGATATTCTTGAAGGCCAAAAGAGATATTAAAAAATAGGAAAAAAACTCAGAGAATGAGTTTAAATTTCCAGACCAGTATAATCTTCAATTTTATAACTACTTTTGAATCTCACAATATTCTTTGAACAACTTAGAATTGAAGCCACTAATTAAAAACATTCGACGCTCAAAATTTGTTTTAAACACTAATTATGTACGGTTCAGTGAAAAATATATTCCGCAAAACTTATTGTATGTATCGTTAATATACTGCTATATTACAAAATTACAATGTTACTATAATACTATATTACTATGACATTTAAAAAAAACGTCTTTAATAAGAATCTATTCTTCACCAATTCTTTTCCAGTGTTGTTGAAATGTACGTATGTATGTGTGTATGTTTATTGGCTTCAAGAATCCCTGATTCTGTGAAAAGGAAGAGCCAATATCAAATAAATGAAAAAATATATATAACTAGGATTTAAAGTATGTACGAAAATTCGATTCTTACTAGTCATGCTCTACAGATATCAGTGATCATTCAAATAATGAGAACGCCTTAATTTTCAAAAACGTATTTATAAAGTTATATATTGTGCGGAGAGTTGCTGGGTCAGTATAAAGCAATAAGAGATGTAGATTGTTTCCGTTAATCGTGTTTAAGTTACGCAAATTGTGATCTCTAATGGACGAGTAAATTGGACATTTTGTAAGGATGTGTAGGAAATCCTCCTTTTCATTCAGATTACACAGTTGATATATTTGTTGTGGGCCAATCACAGTAGTATCAACTTTTGAGGTCAGCTTAATGATGAATTTGAAAGATGTCCTAAGCTGGATAAAAATGCGTTTCAAATGAAACGGGGCTTTTGATAACAGATATTGTTGAGGTTGTGGATCATTGTGAAAAATTTGTTTATAAATGGCACTAAAATTACTATTTTTCAACCTTATCACATCTTAAGAGAACATGTATTCATTATATCTGTTAACCATGTGAACAATTTGACCTTTAACGGTCTAGCCATTCAGTTCAATTAAATTGTGATTAATGACCGCACACTCCAGGCATCTTAAAAGCTAACCCACCCGATTGTATTTGAAGTTTTTTACTTTGTGCGGTTTCAGCCAGTTTTTGCATACAGAGTTTGGGATAACGCGAGTTATCCATATCGAAGACCCGTGCCGCCCAGTTCAATGCCATTTTTATAATTCGACCAGACACGCAGGATAAGCCCAATCCTAACCTGACTACAAATTCAGGTCTATTTCTCGGTAAGCGGAAAAGATTCTTGAAAAAACGAAGCTGTGATTTTCTGTAGACTTCTAAATAGTTCTGACCGACAATATGAGCCGCATATAATAAGGTGCTCTTCATAAGCGAGCCCTGTATTTTGATGATAGAAGACCAGTAGGACCATTTGGTTCGGATTGAAATATCTTTTACCGTTGCCGAGGCTAGGTTGGCTCTTCTGGTTGCGGCATGAGCTGCCAAACAGAACATTCCTGATATAGAAAAAATCGTACCAAATTCGAACCAAGAAGTTTTTCGCCAATTCGACCTTTTTGAAAATAGTATACTTGGTTTTTTCTTGAAGACCTTTAATTTATTTATGTTACAATATTCCTTGAGGGCATTGAGTTTTCTCATTGCATCAATTTTGGATTCGAATAGACTAATCAAATCTTCTGAATAAATTAAAACAATAATATTTTCATCACCCAAAATTCTAAGGCCGACCATATCTTTTCCCCTGAAGAAAGTCTCAATGTCAGAAGTTAAGAGGTTCAATATTATTGGAGTCAAAATTTCACCCTGCAGAGGACCCTTTCCGTAATCGGTAACTCGTCTGAGAGTTCATTTCCCACTTTTACGCGGGTTGATGCTCTCTCATATAGACTTTTCAGTATCCAAATTATTTTAGAGCTTAGGCCTAAATCATGAAGTTTTGTCCAGATGAGGGCATGATTGACCGAAGGAAACGCCCTTGAAAAATCGACTACTATGGCATAGACATGTCTGTCTTTTTTTTTAGATATATCTGTGAAATAGCAGCCAAATTAAAGATATTATTAACGCAACCCCTATTCCGGCGAAAACCCGCTTGCGCTTCCGTGATAATATGATAGAAAGACTGCCATTTTCCTAATCTGAATAGTGGAAACTGTGTAAAAATTTTTAGGGCAGAGTTGGGGAGGGCTATCGGTCTAAAGTTATTGGGATTAGAAGGATCATACTTTTTGTGAAGCATCTGTGTCAAAGATTTTGTCCAATCAAGTGGCAAATATTCATTTTCAAATATTTGGTCAAAAATGACTCAAGATACAGGAGCCATTTAGGAGGCAAATTTTTGTAGAAACTATTTGATATCTGATGCGACCCTGGGGCCTTATTAGGTTTTGTCTTGTTTATTAACAACATGATTTTGTTTGCTGTAATGCTGGTCTCTAGTAACGGGTGGCGAATATCCGTAAATAAGGATGGAGAGAAGCGTCTCAGCGGGAGTGTAAAGCGGACATAATTTTCTCAATCTTTTGAGGTGAGAGTATTAGAATCGGTTTTCAGTCCTTTAAATTTATTCATTGTTTCCCAAAAGGTCTTACTGTCATTAAACTTCTCAAGGCCCACAACAATACTATTTTCAAAACTCGGTTTTTACGAATGATTAGAACTTGGTACGACTTTTTAGCTTTGATATATATATATATATATATATATATATATATATATATATATATATATATATATACCATAACTACAAGTGTGGGCTCACCACACCCACGATGTGCCAACAGCACTCATGTCAGTATTCTTGAATGGTCACCCATCCAAGTACTAACCGCGTCCAACGCTGCTTAACTTCAGTGATCTGACGAGAACTGGGTTTTTCAGCGTGGTATGGCCGTGGCCATATAATTTAATTTAATCTCCTCAGAAATGTTAGCACTGCTAGCAGTTTTTAATACACTAAGTAATAAAATTTTTTCTTGTTGACAGTCACTATCGAACCCGGATTTGTCACGCTTAGGTTGACCACAAAATCTTTTCCTCTCTTTATACATATCAGATAATCTCGCGCTATCAACGATTTTTATTGCGATCGGAGATATGCAGATATGCTATTGATATTATGCACATAAATGATGTTTATTGAGCTTGGTTTTCAGTTATATTTCACTTTGCACTGATACGACTCAAACTTACACTTCATCAAAATTGAAAGGCTAATCTTAATTCTAAACATTTTTCAAATTAGTTAAAAATTAAGTCTTTATAGTCCTGCAGTAAATAATAATTAGAAACCCTGCAGCAGGTTGTTGTTCGGACAACTGTCAATCTGTCAGCACGTTCAAAATTTGCTTTCACTATCTCGTAGTACCTTCCGTCACTGAAACATACAAAATTTAAATGGTAGTATGATTAAATTGAAATTGAATATATGATCTTCATAAGAATTTTTTGTCTTCACCTTATCCATATGAGACGCAGATCTTATATTTTGTATTTATCTTATTAATAAATGCATTTTCTATTATCGAGATTCGCGGTAGTGAATCGTTACCGTGACGGATGCAACGAGCTCACACATATACGCTTACAAATTTACGCGTAGAAGAGCTCACATCGAGGCGATCAATCGATACAGGTCGGTTAGCTGTACATCACAGTCGAGTCAGACTTTCTTTACTTACACTCGTCTCGGCAATACTGATACAAAAATGTACGCGTTCTGTAAATAAATAGTGAGTTCATAAAGAAGGTGTTACATACAAAAACGAACCCCTTCATTAGTATATAAAAAGACTAGATGTGAGATGGTATATTGTCTTATTTTCTTTCATATTCTTCCAGACCATTGAACAGTTTTATTAAACGAATTTCCGCATAAAAAACTTATTATTACGTTCCGAAGCCCGTCTGAAAAATTGTCAAAGTGGAAGGAGAGTCGTCTCCGCTTCTATCTTGCTGTATGAGTACTGACATGGAAATTCTCTTATAAGTCCGTTGTCGAGATCAATCATAGTTATAGTTATTTTAATAAACTACATCAAAAAATAAATTTTTTTGATAAATAGAACAATGCATACTCATAAGACTCAATCAAAAATTTAGCACAAATACTCTAGTAACATATTATAAGAATCATTGAAGAAATCTGAGTCGGTAATCTTGTTCATACTGTTATTGTCTTTTCTTTTCAGAAAAACCATTTTCGCAAAACAATGCCTATAATATTTCGGTTTAGTGCATAAAAATTCGACTTCATCCCATTTTATGGAAACAGAATCACTATTATTAAATTAGACTAAGTGCTCATCAATGACTCTATGGTATTTTACTGCTAGTTTAATGTTATTTTTGTGTTCTTTAACTCTTATATGGAAGGGACGTTTGGTTTGACAAACATAAGTAATTCCGCAGGAACATGTTATTCTACAAATTACGTTACGCTGATCCAAAATATGTAATTTATCTTTACCTAGTTCAATGTATTTATCCAGTTTGTATTCAACCCTGAAACCAGTCCTAATTTCATAATCTTTTGAAAGCCTCTTGATGCTGTTAGAAATAAAAACAAGAAACGGGATGCAGACGATTTCTTTTTTTACAATTATTACGTTATTATTATTATGGGTCACAACATTGAGCAAATGGGGACTTGTCTTAAGCGTAATAAAGTGAGCTTTATCATGGTAGAAGCTGTGCTTTCATGCTATTTCTCTTTTACGAGTAAATTGGAAAAATTTACAGCTGTTTTGGAGGGGCCTTCGTAAAGTGAACGGATAGTAGAAACGTTTCAGAAGCTGCGCGGTTTTCTTTGTATGAATAATTTCTACCGAAAGTTGATGAAAGAAGCTGTGAACCTCCTTGCACCGCTCGACGAGCAGCTTGTAGATTCTAATGTGAAAGACAACCAGGCAGTGAACTGGCGCTTGCTGAAGCAACTTTACTTGTCCAGCACAATATCAAAGCGGATTGGGCGATCTACACTGATGCTTCCAGCAAAGCCATCAGTGCCGTCCTGCAACAGCGTTTTAGAAATTCTGGGCAATCTCTTGCCATTTTTGGTAAATATTTTACGCCTGCCATGAATAAATTGTCAACTTACGAGCGCGAGTTACACGCTGTTCACTCAGCAGTATAACACTTTCAAAACATCATGGAAGGTCGAGATGTGACCATCCACGCTGATCAAAAATCACTGCTATGCGTCAGGGGGGTGCAAATGCTTGACCGGCGCGAGCGAAGCTTTTTGTGTGCAAATCAAGTGAAGCCACGAGCCGGCTCATGAGTCAAGATAGCTCGCGAGTCAAGAACGAGTTCGCGAGCCCGAAAATGCAGGTGATTCGAGAAAAGCTTGCTGACCGAAAAAAAAACTCATAAAGCTTGCGAAATAAATAAGGAATATTAACAGACTTAATATTACGATCAACAGGAATTTATGCTCAAAATTATAATTATACATTTTAATTTCCATTCGATTTTAAAGGCTCTTTTTCTCGAATTTAAAAGAAATTCAAATAATAGGACACCACTCCAAGCTAACTTTTGATTTTTTTTTTCTACGTGAAATTGATCAAAAGTCATATTTTTCAAGAAAATGTATTTTCCTGTGTATCGACGTCTTTCATGCATTAAAAATTGGCTTACTTGAATGCAGTAATATTTGACTGAGCATATCAATCAAATGTTGTGGTCCAGTGCAAGTTTTACGAGCCCTGCAAGCGGGAATCGACACCCGCTAGCAGTCGGAGTGGGTCTAAAGCTTATGCCTTAGCCCTCACGACCATTGCTCACTTAGTCCGCTACCTTTCTTCGGCCACACAACTACACTGCTACGTATAGTCGGACATGGTACGACCTTATGTTCTCAGGACACTGCGAAAAGCGATTTTTGACTAGCTTCACTTGCCATGAAAGTTTATACAGGACGTTTATTCGAGTCATAGTACAGGAATTTAGGATATTACATCGAAAATTGGAAAAGCCACTAAAATTTTTTGAAATTAAATTATTTCTATAAAATTAAGTACCAAAGTGTTCTTTGAATCGCAGAATGCGAATTGAGGTCGAAGTTCAGAAAGTTCCAAAAAGCAAGCTAAGTTTGAAAACTTGTATGTAATTGGTAGATTTCCATGAAGGTCAATAAGATAGGGGTTTCTGAGTCACAGAGTGAGAAATTTTGGTCAAAATTTGAAGATTAAAAAACGGCAGTTGAATTAAAAAAAAAATTCTTACATTCGTGGACTTCGATGAATGTTAGTAAGGGGTGGTTTTTTCAAATCACATGAAGCGAATTTAGGGTCCAAATTAGAAGATTCAAAAATTTTACTTTCATTCTAAAAGTTTTGTAAAAATGGTGGATTTTCATGAATTTCAGTACGAGATAGTTTTTCGAGTAGCAGAATAAATATTTGATGTCCAGATTAGAAAATTACAAAATTTGACTTCAATGTAAAAAAAGTGTATTAAATTGGTATATTTCTATGAAAGTCAGTGCGAGCGATGGGGGGGGGGGAAGTAGTTCGAACTACAGGATATGAATTTGGGGTCAAAATTAAGAAATGTAAAGAGCGACTTAATTTGTAAAATTTTATTAGATTGAGAGATTTCTTGGAAAGTATTTTTCTTTAATTATAATGTTTCCTCTTAAGGTTTACATAACCATTGTTCCTTCGCATCTTTATTACACATCTTTCACCTTGCGTGATTACTTTATTTCCTTGATAACTTATCTAACTTATTCTCTACTTTAATACATATAATATCTCCATTTAACTTTTTAGCGTGTCCGAGCGAACGAACGAAAGAGTCTTATCCTACTTAATTTTACATAATCTTAATTTAAAATTTCAGTCATCCTTATGCTTCTATGTTACTTCCATTTCCTTATTCTCCTCCTTTGCTTCTCATTCATAATAACCATTCTCTCTACGCCGCAACCCCTTATTCTTCTTCAACTCCTCTAACTTTTTCCACCTTCTTAATGTATTCATCTCCCAGTCTCTCTGTCTTCCCCCTCTCCAATCACCTCTTCAAATGGTTTAACAATGCTTCTCTTTTTAGCACCTCATACCATTTCTTGTACCTTCATTCCCCTATCCTCTTCCATCTATCTCATTTCGTGCTTTTCTCTACTTCTTTTTTCTAATTGCTCATACTCTATATTTCCTCCTTCTCTTCCTCCTTGACCTCTACAAAACTCTTTAATTTCTTTTTCCTAGCACATAATTATACGGCTCTCTTTCTTTGCCCTCTTTGTAAGACTTTATCGATAATCCCCCCCCCCCCCAGTCCTAGCTTCTCTGCCTTACTTTCTCTTCTAATTACACCTTACTATCTAGCTGATGATGAAACTGATGGCACTTTTGTTAAGGATCCAGCCAAATATCGTCTGCCGAGCTATCGGTGTATCTTCTGCTCTTACAGTAATCCCATGGTTGGCAGAGAGAGGAAACTGGACATACAGGACAGAAAATTAACCCTTACATATTTATACCTCTCTTTCAACAATTACCCAGCTTGATTGTTCCTGGAGGGATCTTCTTCATTTTGATCCGAGGTAGTAGAAATTTTAAGCCATGAGAACTGTGAAAGTGTTGATAAGCAGAGAGTGAATTTTATCTCCTGAAATGTATGCTAATCAGTTAGCACATAGGAAATCCCTACAGTTAGAAGTTGGCGTAGAAGTGAAAGTCCGCTGCCCTAAGTTTCACGCACAAATTTCTTATTATTTTCGAAGTTATATTCCCTAATTTATCTTCGCGTTCCGGAACTGGGTTGGAGGGGGCAGTTGAGCTACCTACTTTGATGTAGTTGCAGCTTATATTTCAACTAAAACTTAGCTCGGCGTTTTAAAACTGGGTACTCAAGTTCAATTACAAATGTGGTCATTGAAACGACAACAGGCGCCACACCAAAATTTATTTGTCGACTGAAATTAATTTTGCCTACTTGATTCTTTCAGGTTTTTCTGCTCTGTTTTATCAAATAGTAAAATGAGGGTTGCTAGGAAATCCGTGGTTGAGGGCAAATCCTTTCAGCACCTGTCTATCTGCAATCCCTCTAGCCGAGTAGAGTCTAAAAGTGGTGGGGTCAGAGATAATATAAAAATAGCTATTTGTGATACAAGTGCTTAAAAAAGGCAATTGCCGAAGAGTGTAAAACTTGCAGGATGAGTCGGAGGCTTGAAGCACGAAGCGAAGTGACGACTGCGAAGAGCTGAAGGAAAACGCTGCAATCACACTTTTTAACACTTTTCACCAAATTCCCGATCCCGTATGGTGGGTTTCAGCCGAATTTTAGTACAATTTTCAGAGTGAAACTTCTTAGGTCAGAGCACGGCATTTATTCACGAGGACTGAATCCATAAGAATCGTCACCTCCGGCAAGGTAGCGGGCTGAGCGCACGTTTTTATGGAATTTAAGGAATTCATGGAATTCATTAAATTCATGGTATTCATGGAATACATGGAATTCATGTAATTCATGGAATTCAAGAAATTCAAGTAATTCCGGGAATTCATGGAATTCAAAGAATTCATGGAATTCGAACCATTCATGGAATTCAAAGAATTCATGGAATTCAGAGAATTCATGGAATTCAAAGAATTCATGGAATTCAAAGAATTCATGGAGTTCAAAGAATTCATGGAATTCAAAGAATTCATGGAATTGAAAGAATTCATGGAATTGAAAGAATTCATGGAATTCAAAGAATTCATGGAATTCAAAGAATTCATGGAATTCAAAGAATTCATGGAATTCAAAGAATTCATGGAATTCAAAGAATTCGTGGAATTCAAAGAATTCATGAAATTTAAGGAATTCGTGGCATTCGATGAATTCATGCAATGCAAGAAATTCGTGAAATTCAAGGAATTTATAGAATTCAAGGAAATCGTAGAATTCAATGAAATCGAGGAATTCAAGGAATTCGTGAAATTCGAGGAATGCGTGGAATTCGTGGAATTCAAGAAATTCCTAGAATTCGAGTAATTCGCGAAATTCGAGGAATTCCATGAATTCATCAAATTCATGCAATTTATGGAATTAATGTTGTTCATGCAATTCATGGAATTTGAGAAATTCAAGGAATTTATAGAATTTAAGGAATCTTTGGAATTCATGGAATTTAAGGAATTCATGGAATTCGAGGAATTCATGCAATGCAAGGAATACATGGAATTCAAGGAATTCATCGAATTGAAGAAATTTGGGGAATTCGTGCAGTTCGACGAATTCGAGCAATTCGTGAAATTCGAGGAAAACTTGGAGTTCGAGAAATTCCTAGAATTCGAGAAATTCGCGAAATTCGAGAAATTCCTAGAATTCGAGGAATTCGCGAATATCAAGGAATTACAGGAATTCATAAAATGCATGCAATTTATGGAATTCATGAGAATTCATGGATTTTGAGAAATTCTTGGAATACAAGGAATTCATGGAATTCGAAGAACTTATGGAATATGAGGAATCCATGGCACTTAAGAAATCCATGGAATTCATCAAATTTAAGAAATTCATGTAATTCGAGGAATTCATGCAGTGCAAGAAATTCATTAAATTCATTAAATTCGTGGAATTCAAGGAATTCCTGGAATTCGAAAAATTTGTGAAATTCGTAGAATTTGAGGAATTCGTGGAATTCAAGTAATTCTTGCAGTTCGAGGAATTCACGGAATTTAAGGAATTTGTGGGATTCGTGGAATTTGAGGAATTCGTGGAATTCGTAGAATTCAAGGAATTCATGAAATTCAAGAAATTCATGGAATTCAAGGAATTCATGGCATTCAAGGAATTCATGGAATTCAAGTAATTCAAGAATATCATGGAATTCATGGAATTTGTGGATTTCACGGAATTCCATGAATTCCTTGAATTCCATAAATCCCTAGAATTTCGTGAATTCGTGGGTGTGGTGAGCCCACACTTGTAGTTATTTATAACTACAAGAAAACTATCCACCTAGAAACACTACCCGAATCGGGTAGTGTCACGCCTACCCTGAAAGGGAAATGGCTTAATGGTATACATAATGGTATAATTAATACTTTGTCAATGTAATCCGAGATATGAGTCCCCGAACCCACTTTGTATCCAAAAAAAGGTTTTGCTCGTTTTAGAAAATTAGCAAAGATGTAGCCTCCGGAAGCTACGACCACGATCGTTCACCGAACGATCGATCCCGACGCGACCGAAAGTAATACGACATCCGAAACGTAACTTCCCACAACACCAGGAGATGATCGAGCGAGGAAATCACTGAACAAGGAATCGAAAAATGAGAGAAACACTGACTTTAAATTAAAGGACTCAAGCACGTAAAATATCTAGAAAAGCACAATTCAGTCTAACGTGTTCGAACAAAAACAATGGAAACACTTGCCTACATTTTGGTTGATGCTAAAACTACCAGGAAAAAGGTCCGAGCCTACTCAACGAAAGAAGCGTCACGCTACTACTTGACCCCCATTCCAACAAACAGGAGAGCGCATGAAACTCCAAAACAGAGAGAAACCATCACGGAGAATAAGCATTGGGCGGAAACTATTTAATTATTAATGAAACCTGAAGGTCACTCAATCAAAAATAACAGCATCAAATAAATTATTAACACCATGAATTCCTTGAATTCCATAATTTTTTTGAATTCCATGAATTCCTTGAATTCATTGAATTCGTTGAATTCCACAAATTCCTTGCATTTCACTAATTCCGCAAATTTCATGAATTCGTGTTCTTTGAATACCACGAATTCCTCTAGTTCCACGAATACCTCGAAAAACCCCAGTTCCACGAATTCCTCAAATTTCATGAATTCCTCGAATTTCACGAATTTCTCGAATTCCACGAATTTCTTGAATCACACTTGTTCTTTGAATTCCACGAATTCCTCGAGTCCCACAACCACCTCCAATTCCACGAATTCCTCAAATTCCACGAAATCCTCGAATTTCACGAATTCCTCGAATACCGCGAATTCCGCGAATACCTCGAATGCCACGAATTGCTCGAATTCAGCG